>JAGWEN010000820.1:0-54842 GCA_018703685.1 Orius laevigatus
GCACATGGTGCAGATCTATGATGTGTTTCCTCCCCATCAATAACGGAACGGGAGAGAGAGACAAGGGATGAGCAACACATTTATGACCTGCGCCCAACTTCAGTCGGATGTTTCCCCCCCCCCACACACCCCCCGGCCCGATCGTGTCCAGGGCAGTGCCAATGGTACACCAACCTACGCCACTTACGTGCTAAGGTGACTACTTCATCTTCGACCATGCCCAACTTCGGCAACTGTTTACATTTGAGTCCTCTGCTATCCATAGGATGTCGGTCCTGCCATTCTGCCACAGAGCGTTTAAATAAACGTCGCACCTCAAAATCAAGACGTGATCTAGCGCGACCCCCTAAGCAAGCATTCGCGCTTTTGCAACAATCTTATGAAGGCCGCTTTCATAGTTCTCTGTTCCGAATGGTGAATTTTTTGTTCCCTCTCATCGCTTGACCGTACGTGCAGTCCTAATGACCGCACTTTCGCGTGACTGATCTTTTAATTACCCCGTACGCCCATGAACCTACTATCCCAAGAAAACAACCTCCTTGTTTCAACGCTCAAACCCTTTTTTTCGTATAAAAACACATAGGAAAAACGAAAAAAAGAAAAACCTCCAAAATGAAAAGCCCCGAGGACGCATTCGGATATTAAAAAACATTCCACGCATGTGAGAGATTAATTTTCTTCTCGTTTTTAGAAAATATTTCGCTTTTAAATTCGAATCGTTGGAAAACTCTCGAGGGCTATAAAGGGCTGTTATTAAATAAAAGAGGGAGGCGGTGCTTGCGGTTGAAAGCCATTGTGAAGCCCCCTACATTATATATCAAACAGTTCCCTATATTCCAATTTGAATTTGAATTTCTCGACGTGAAAATGTTTCGAGTTTTGCACCTCGTTTGTTAAGCACAGCCCTTGGGTATACTAAGTTTGACCCCAAACACAATAAATCTATTCCCAACCTTTTTATCGCGAAATGGAAGTCAAAAACCACATTTTTATCTTTATGTAACTAAAAAACCAAATTAAATAAAACTAATATTATAAGGATTCCCACGTTCTTCGCGTTTTCCGCCGTGAGAATTACAACGATATTGGACACGGTTATGCAACGTTATCGGGCGATAACGGAAAAACGAGGAAGTCTTGAAAACGGCCCATAATTCAATGTCGCATAATTAGAAAAAAGGGTTTAAGTCGAGGCATGTGGATTATTGCACAAGAGCTCTCTCTCCCTTCCCCTATTTCGGTCCCAGATGCCTTTTGTATGGGGCATTCTCACGATCGTTAATAACATGAGATCGACACACCGTTTGTCCACGGAGGAGGTGGGGAAATAGGAACAAAAGGCTTGGAAATACGCCGGCCTTGAAAGACTCGTGGAGATCAAAAAACAAGGCACCGCGCCTTTTAACTAACGAGAAGGTAAGATCGAAATAAAAATTGTCTGCTCGTATGGTTCAGGAACAACGGGCGAGGAGATTAGTGCAACTAGAGTACTGAAATGTTGCTGCTAGGAATCTTGTCATCAAGGAGGTATTTTGGCATCAAATCGGTTTCCCCAAGTAACCATCTACCGCTCCAAGCATGAAGGAGGTATCGCATTAGGGCTGCAAAGCATCCTCCTCTTCCTAGAGGCGGATGACACAACCTCAGATGTGTCTCACGTTCAAATGTAGTCTGCAAATCGGTTTCTTCAAGCGTCATCGAACGGCCATTCCAAGCGTGAAGGATGTAGCACAATAAGGCAGTCAAGTGTCATCCTCCTCTCATGCCCAGATGTGTCCCACCTTTGTCACTCTCGCCTCCAAGACCGTCAAACACTGATGTTTCCCTTCATTCGTCTTTAGAGTTTAACGACTTCTTGATCGCTGCTAGGAATCTTGTCACCTGCGATCAAGGTAGGTCGGCTACCAATCAGATCGGTCGCCAAACTTTGGCCGGCCATTCCAAGCGTTAAGATGGTACCGCAATTGGGCAGCCGGCACAGCATCATCCTCCTCTCTCGCCAGATGATTCCAACCTCAGATGTGTCCCGCCGTTGTTCCTCTCGCCTCCATGACCGTCAATTAATGTTCCCTTCATCCGTCTTTGGTGGTCAATGACTTCTGCAGCTGCTTCACTTCGCACACCCCTCTTTTTCACCGACCGTCACCTTTTACAGGTCCCACATGTCCGCAATGGTGTACGCCTATTACGCCACCAACAATTTTCCCCATAACAAGCCGACGAAAAACACTACTTTGCATCTAAAAAAACGTCGCGAAAGAACAACTAACCCCGTTTAGAATGTCGGTTGTCATAAAGGATCACGTAGGTGGACGACAATGAGAGACGCTCTAAACAGTAAAGACCTCCCCGTTTCGAACTGACATGAATACAAAAGGAGATTCTTTCTTCCTCCTTCCTATATCCCGGAGAGGCGAATCTCTAATGTCACATCTTTTTATACAAAATAGGGATCAATACAGTCCAAAATATAAAAGAAATGAAACGCTTTACGGGACTTTTTTTTCCGTTTTTCATTTTAAACGCCCCCCGGAGCAGAAAAAAAACATACCAGCAATTTGATCAATTTGAAAACGCGTAAAAATACGTGAAAATCCACTTCGGAAGGGAAGTTTCTAATCGCCTCCGAGTTCTTAAGACTACTTGTCACTTAGGAAAGCGCCTTGGGGAGTAAAAGGGGAGGCTCGGGTTTATTTGCCTTAAACTAGTTTACGAATCTAAACTGCTTACTTGTAAAGCTTCCACCCACAAATTAGTCCAAAAGGAAAACCTCTCTGGGCCAATTTATGGTCACTCCGAGCCTCAAAACTCCATTCTTGAGAACCCAGTTGCTCCCCTGAAGAAAAACTCTCGTAACTCCCACAATTTTGGACCAATTTTAACGCTACTACTACCGTTGGAAAGCTCTTTTAAAGAGCTACAAAGTCACTCTAGGCTTCAAAATCTCTCAGACAATTCCTAAGGCCTCAAAAATGGACTTAAACAATAGACGATGGAACTGGTATACTCTTTCTAAAATCTGGAGCGAGGATAAGCGATGTCTGTACCCATCAAGCAGCTTAAAGTTGACCTGGATGGGTTGTATGTTATCTTCAAATGCCAGCCAGGGTTTACAATGTCCTAGACTACCCGATAGCTTTAAACTGCTCGTGACATTTTTTTCCCTCGTAGTTTGCTTCAAAAAAATACACGTTCTTCGTCCTCTAATAGCAATAATCACACGAAAAGGCCTCTTTCGTAATAATAGACGGACAGAAAACGTACAAGTGCATTCACCCTACTTTGAAAAATTACTCGACCGTACTAATTACTTAAGTGTTATTAAAATAGCACTAAAGAGAAGGGAATTCAACGTTTTTATATTGAAAATCTTCTGGGAATTATATGGGATTAATAGAAAATCCCCGAAGGAGCTCTCGGTTTTTCGTCACGAAAGTGCCAAAACAAAACACGTGCTCCCATTTCCCCCTCATTATCTAACCGGCCATCCAACCTTTACTAATCAATTCGTAGCCGTTTGAGTAAACGAATCGATTGAAGGGGAGCGAATATGAAGCCAGAGGGATTTTTTTTCTTTAGTGGACACCCAGTATAATTAAAGAGCCGGAAATAACCGTGTTTATTTTAAAATATACACCGTATGGCAAGCGTGGGCGCGATATCCTACTTACGGCTTTTCACTCATTAAAGAGCTACTAGGGCATATCGCTAGCCTTGAATTTTCTTTTCGTTTATTTTAACATATTCGAAAGGAAGACCCTCGATTCAGCGATTTCAGAAATGGGTCATGGTAGGTCAACTCAAAATTAGACACAAAAAAAATTGGGAGAAAAATTTATCGAAGCAACCCTATACGGGACAGTAAGATAAGGACGGGACAGTGAGTAGGACATACGGGACAAGTAAAAGTCGGAACAATGGCTTATTTGCATAAATAAATTCGCGATGCAGCGCCTCATTTCGGATTTTTAGAAGAAAAATTGTTTTCTTTACATAGATTAAGAAGCGAAATTGGCTTCTCTACATAGGTTTTAGGGTTTTCAGAAGGGAAAATGGCTTCTCTACATAGATTTTAGGCTTTTAAAAGAAACATTTTAGGGTTTTAGAAGGAAAATTTGCTTCTTTATGCAGATTTTAGGGTTTTAGAAGGAAAATAAGCTTCCCTACAAAGATTATGGGGTTTTTAGAAAGAAAATTGGCTTCTTAACAAAGATTTTAGGGTTTTAAAAGAAACATTATGACTTCTTTACAAATATTTTAGGGTTTTATAAGGAAGATTGGATTCTCTGTAAAGATTTTAGGGTTTTAGAAGAAAAATTGGCTTCCCTACAAAGATTTTCGGGTTTTTAGGGGGGAAAAATTGGCTTTTAAACCGAGATTTTAGGGTTATAAAAGGAAAATTTTAGCTATTTTAGGGTTTAGAAAGAGCTTCCATACAAAATTATTAGGGTTTTTAGAAAGAAAAGTCGATTCCATACAAAGTTTTTAGGGTTTAGAAAATTGTTTTCTATACAAAGTTTTTAGGATTTTTAGAAGTTTTTAGAAGAAAAAGTGGCTTTTTTTCACAAATATTTTAGGGTTTTAGAAGGAAAATTCGGTCCTTTTTTAGGGTTTTAATTGTACAAATAGTTTCTTCACAAAGATTTTAGGGTTTTAGAACTAAAATTGCCTTCTTAAAAAAGGCTTTAGGGTTTTAAGAGGGAAATTGTCTTCTTTACTAAGATTTTAGGGTTTTAGAAGGGAAATTCGCTTATTTACAAAGATTTTAGGGTTTTCAGATGGAAAATTGGGGGAAAATTTACGAAGTTTTTAGGGTTTTTGGAGGGAAATTATTCTTTACCAAGATTTTAGGGTTTTTAGAAGGAAATGGTCTTCTTTAAAAAGGTTTTAGGGTTTCAGAATTGGAAATTGGGTTCTTCAGAAATATTTTAAGGGTTCAGATGACGAAAGATTTTTAGGTTTTTAGATGAAAAAGTGTCTTTTTTAGACCAAAAATTGGCTTCTTTACAAGAAGTTCACGATTTTTAGAAGAAAAAAATCTTATAACGTACATTTTAAGTTTTCAGAAGGGGAAATTGGCTTCTTTACATATAGTGTAGGGTTTTAGAAGCAAAATTGGCTTCTCTACATAGATTTTAGGGTTTTTAGAAAGGAAATTGGCTTCTTAACAATGATTTTAGGGTTTTAAAAGGATCATTTTAACTTCTTTACAAATATTTTAGGGTTTTAGAAGGAAAATTGGCTTCTCTACATGGGGGGGGGGGGTATTGAACTTAAGAAAGTTTTTTCGATTTTAATTTCATCCTCCAGGAAGAACGTTTTTGTAGTTATCACGAAATGACTTCCATGTAAAGTCTAATTTAATTTTAAACCGCGTTTTCCCATGATAAACACAAACTTTCAACTAGAAACCAAAAAAACCATTTAGAATCGAGTCGACCTTTTAATTTAAAGATGGTAATTAAAATTGACCTTTTTGTGGTCACAGAAAGAAAAAAAAAAGCTCAGGGAGATTTTTTTTGCATCAATTTATAACGAAGGCTGCATAGAAGCCCCTTTCAGTGTAATGAACGCCTGAATGTTTCATCAGTCTCGTCCTTTTTGAATGCGCTATTTCAACAAAAATATCGATAAAAAGGTTAGAAAATATTACAAATCGATGATAGTAGACTTGCCTAGATATGACTCATTTATAATTCAATGAGAAAAATAAAAAGTTGGGCTCGAAAAGTTATTTTTTGAGGGAGACTTCTGTATCCGATCTGCGTGAAAGTTAGGGAAGGCATTGTCCAAGTTTTAGGGTTGTCTTGTTACCCGAGTTGGGTTTGTTAAAAACGACGGAAAAGGGGTTGGGGAGCTTAAGTTTGAATAATTGAACGTCATAACGCAGGGATGAGGATTGACGTCGCTACACTAATCAGTAAACTTTTAATAAGGATCAGTGAGTTGGTTATGATAACAAAATTGTTTAGGATCAAATGATTTTCTTTAGAAAGTAGACGGAAAAGTGCCTCACCAGAAACTCGATTTCGAGCAATAAATCCTACAGAAGGATCAATTTTTTTCCGACCAAAAAACCTGATTTTCCGCCTTTTCCGTCTTTGGGCTTTTTCCGTGTTTTAGACAACCCGGGTGGAGGATGCAAAAAAGGCTGCATTTTGACCTTTTTCGACCAAAAAAAGTGAATGGAGGGTTGGAGGACGGAAAAAAGGCTGGGTTTCGACCTTTGACGACCAAAAAATCCTTTAGCAAGGGCTGTAGGATGGATAAAAGGCTGGATTTCGACCTTTTTTGGCCAAAAACCGTTTAGCTAGGGCTGGAGGAAGGAAAAAAGGCTGGATTTCGACCTTTTTCGGCCAAAAAACCGTTTAGCAAGGGCTGTAGGATGGAAAAAAGGCTGGATTTTGACCTTTTTCGACCAAAAAACCGTTTAGCAAGGGCTGTAGGATGGAAAAAAAAGGCTGGATTTTGACCTTTTTCGGCCAAAAAACCGTTTAGCAAGGGCTGTACGATGGAAAAAAGGCTGGATTTTGACCTTTTTCGACCAAAAAACCGTTTAACAAGGGCTAGAGGGTGGAAAAAAGGCTGAATTTTGACCTTTTTCGACCGAAAACCCCTTTGGAGAGGGCTGGAGGATAGACATAAGGCTGGATCCCGACCAAAAAACCGTTTTGGAGAGGGCTAGAGGCAGTGGCGGCTCGTGATAGGAGCACAGGAGCAAGTGCACTCCCAGCTTCAATTGAATTTTTTTTTTCAGTAATTATTATTTTTTCCAAAGTTAAATTTAAAACTTTAATTGGAATTTTAAATTCAAATCTACGCGGGAACGGGAAACAACATGGGTAAACGTAAACATCGATGGGGTTATCCTTCTTATCGTTCTCACACCGTCTTATACCGTCTTATAACCCATGGGACATCTCGTGGTGCACAAAGTTGATGTGCTCCGATCCTATCCGTATGAATGAGTTTTATGAATGAGTTGAATAAGTTTTACGCTAAAATAATGGGTGGGGATATTGAATTGGCCAATCAGGGTCGAGGGATAACTCCCCGAGGAGCACTGGAAGTGTACTGCTCCTCCGCCAGGTGCGCTGATTCGGGGCACTATCGAATTTGTCCTCCACCTTTGTTGAAGGTTTTAACATTGTTTTCTTTTAGTGAAGTGTTTATTGTGATTTTACTCTTCGTTTTTCTTTTAATAGGTATTGACGTTTACAAAGTGGCCATGAACAATTCGGTGAGTTACATTATCAAGAATTCTTCTCGACTGACAATCGAGAAGAAAATTCAAATCCGCGACCTCGGAAATAGTACATCGGAAAAGGCTAAGAAAAGCTCATCATCCCACTGCCCCTCCCCCTCCAACAACCTTTTTTTTATTATATTTATTATCTGTGCACTCCCTGAGGATCAGGGTACGAGCCGCCACTGGCTAGAGGATAGAAAAAAGGCTGGATTTCGACCTTTTTCGACCGAAAAACCCTTGGGAGAGGGCTGGAGGATAGAAAAATGGCTGGATTTCGACCAAAAAACTCTTAAGAGAGGGCTAGAGGATGAAAAAAGGCAGGGTTTCGACCTTTTTCGACCAAAAAATCCTTTAGCAAGGGCTGGAGGATGGGAAAAAAAAGCTGGATTTCTATCTTCCCCAATGAACAGTAGGTACTGCCAACATAAAACTACCTACCTATCAAAAAGAAGCCACCTTTTGATAATGGAGGTACTTTAAAGTGGAAGGTTCTCATTTTAACATGCAGTTACTTTATAATAGAAAGTACTCTATTTTGAGAAATAAGTGAATATTAAAGGGCATACTTTGCATAATAGCGACATAATCCATAAAATGCTGTAAGCCCATATTTTATCCGCTACTTGAAATTTTGCAGGGACCATCTTTTTGAATTCCTCCATCCAATGAAAACACGAGAAACGAGATCAACCTCATAACTTTTGCCCGACGATGATTTAAAAGGGAAACGAATATCGAGGACCACCTGACTTTCGGTACCAAAAAACCGGTTCCTCAAACTCTTCAGACCCACAAATTCCTAGTAATTCAAAAAATTCAATTTTTTTACAACAAAAATTCAAATTGCCAACTCAATACTACGAGGAAAAAAAATCGACAAAGATTTTACAGATAAGAAAAATATAAATTGCAGTCTCTGCAAAAATTAAAAAAAATTAAATATAACACTAAAACATTGAAAATAAAAATATAATATTAAATAATTATTTAAAAAACAAAAGTGTGATAAACAAAGAGAGGAACCATAAGGATTTTTTCTTTTTGTTTATACTTACATTAAAGTGTTTTTTCTGAAGAAATCCTTATTTTTCCGGTGTTTCAGATAGCACTGACACAAACACAAAGCACTTGAAAAATTGTCTTTTTCGTTTATTTGTGATAGAAAACGTTGGGGAATAAAAGAGTGGATTAAAGGATAAGTTGAGTGATTAAAGATAGAGGGAGAAGACTCGAGTCTGCCATTTTACACTCAGGTTCCCGACTGACTCACTCGGACCGTACACGAGGGTGAAGAGGGCGAGACCCGAGCCGGGGGGGAAAAACGACGCCGAACCGAATGCGCATGTCCTTAAGATACCGCGCCTTTTGAATTATTACAAATACACAATGGTTTATTATTTACAGCTGGTTTTGGACCCAAAATTGTGTCTCTGGATGCTCGAAAATAGGGTTTTCCAATCTGTGGACAAAACGACTTGAAATTTTAAGCGCTTTTTCTTACATGATGAAGTCTGGGGAGTTGAGAAATCGTCCAATAGAGAATTTTGTTTCTGAATAGAGGAGTTTGATCCTAGTTTGTTGGGTTTTGAACTTTATTTCATTTTTGCTGGACTTTGTTGGGGGTTTTTCTGTTCTTTGTTGGGTTTTGACTTCTTTAATTTTTGCTGGATTTTGTTTTTTTTTTTTTTTTTTTTTTTTTGGCGGGGTATTGACTCTTTAATTTATTTTTTGTTGGGTCTGATTTCTTTAATTTTGGCTCGATTTTGTTGGTTTGCATTATTTCTTTTATGAGATTTTGTAAAAGAATTTTCTGGACTTTGTTGGCTTTTGACTCTTTAATTTGATTTTGTTGGGCTTGACTTCTTTAATTTTTGCTGGATTTTATTGCTTTGCATTCCTTTTATGAGATTTTGGATATTTTATTTTATTTATTTATTTATTTATTTTTTTTTGTCTTTGTTGGGTATTGACTCTTTAATTTGATTTTTTGTTGGATTTTGTTGGGTCTGATTTCTTCAATTTTGGCTGGATTTTGTTGGTTTGCATTATTTCTATTATGAGATTTTGGAGAAAAAAATTTCTGGACTTTGTTGGCTTTTGACTCTTTAATTTGATTTTGTTGGGTTTGACTTCTTTAATTTTTGCTGGATTTTGTTGTATTGTATACTTTTTTTTCTGGTCTTTGCTGACTTTAGACTCTTTTGTTTGATTTTTGCTGGATTTTGTTGGGTTGATTCCTTTACCAATAATATCAAATATAGGAATCAACCCAACAAAATCGAGTTTAGAAAATGAATATTAGTGGAGTGGTCACAAAAAAAAAGAGAGTCAAAACCCAACAATTTTCAACAAAAATTTAATATGATCCTACATAGGTACATAGTTTTGACGTCTTTAACAATTTTTGCTGGACTTTGAATGGTTGTGACCCTTTTCTTGAATTTTTTATGGATTTTGTTGGATTTGACGTCTTTTTTTTTTGCTGGACTTTGTTGGGTTGTGACACTTTTTTATTTAACTTTTGCAGGAGTGGATTTTGACTCCTTTATTTAATTTTTGCTGGACATCGCTGGGTTGTGTGAACCTTGTATTCTAATTTTGCTGGATTTTGTTGGTTTTGACTCCTTTTTATTTTTGCAGGGCATGAAGCTTTTGATTTTTGTTGGATATTGGATTTTGAATCGTTTGTTTAGTTTTTGCTGGACATTGTTGGGTTGTGAACCTTTTATTCGAATTTTGCTGGAGTTTGTTGGGTTTGACTTCTTTTATTTTTGCTGAACTTTGTTGGGTTGTGAGACTTTTATTTGATTTTTATTGGATAGTGAATTTTGAGTTTTGACTCCTTTATTCAATTTTTTTTGCTGGGCTTTTTGGGTTGTGACACTTTTATTTCATTTTTGCAGGATAGTGGACTTTGACTCATTTATTTAATTTTGCTGGACTTTTTTGGGTTGTACCCCTTTAATTTTACTGGATTTTGTTGGGTTTGACTTCTTTTATTCTTGCTGGGCTTTGTTGGGTTGTGAGATTATTTTAATTTTGCTGGATTTTGTTGGGTTGACTTCTTTTATTCTTGCTGGGCTTTGTTGGGTTGTGACACTTTTATTTCATTTTTGCAGGATAGTGGACTTTGACTCCTTTATTTAATTTTGCTGGACTTTGTTGGGTTGTAACCCTTTTATTTTAATTTTGCTGGATTTTGTTGGGTTTGACTTCTTTTATGCTTGCTGGGCTTTGAGATTATTTTAATTTTGCTGGATTTGACTTCTTTTATTCTTGCTGGGCTTTGAGACTTTCATTTGATTTTTGCTGGACTTTGTTGGGTTGTAACCCTTTTAATTTACTTCCGCTGGATTTTGTTGGGTTTGACTTCTTTTATTCTTGCTGGACTTTGTTGGGTTGTAACCTTTTTCATTTTTGCTGGATAGTGGATTTTGACTCCTTTATTAAATTTTTGCTGGACTTAGTAGTTTGCACCCTTTTAAAATTTGATTTTTTATGGACTTTGTTGGGTTGTGACCCTTTTCAGCGGATTTCCACCTTCTGGAGGCTATTGGGGTCGGCCATACGGAGGCTTTCGGCTAAGAGGCTTTGAACTTAATACAGTTGGCACACCTGCTTCAAGTTCTGTCCTCGGTACCATGGCAACTAATAGCCTCTCTATCCAGCTGTTTCAATCACAAATTTTGGTGCTTAAAAAAATTTTGTTTTGTTCGAGATGTGAAAAAGAAGTCATTTTGAGGTAAGTAAATTTTTTCATATCAGGAAACTTTAAAGGCCTCAATAATCAAAATGGTGGAATATAACGAACTATATTGAAAAAAAGATACAATATTGTTGACATTTAGCTGTAAAATAAAATAAGGAATATAAAAAAAAAGTTTATTTTTTCGGTTTTTTTGGACCGGCAAAGAGGCGAGGACCTCAAGAATTTAACAAAGACGAATAAATAACTTCACTTGAGATCGACGACTATCTGAACAGTCCAAAAGTGAAATTTTATTGTGTCCAATAGAATAACAGAATTTATTCAATTTATATACAATCGCATCGTGTTTCAGGATTTTATCTAAAATTTAATTTTTTTACTCAAAATCTACGAGTAATGCCTAGATCGTGTGAAGCCCCCTCGTCTGGGGCATTTGAAAAAAAAAAATTTGATATTTAAAATAATTAAAACGGCGCACGGAATGCTAGAATTCATTTAAGAGGGGGGTTGAACGGACACACGACATGTTTAGAACATAAGAGCTTTCATTTCGTCGTAGAGTACGAGTACGAGGGCTCCACCGGTTCCTCTGAGGACGTTGGAGAACGCTCCCTTGAAGAAAGCGCCGGTTCCTTCCGTTTTTGCGATAACAGACCAGCAGTGAAGGGTGTTCTTGTATACGATTTCAGATTTAGCACGTCCAGACTGCATCATCATCCTCCTTCTTACGGTATCGAAAGGATAGGAAATAATACCGGCAACAGTGGTAACAACCTGCGAAAAGAAAGATTAATATGGGAAGACAAAAAGAAGGTTGATAGGTACCTGAGCAATACCCCATGAGACGAAAAAGCCGGCTTTTTTGGGATCGGGAAGCATTCCCTTGGCTGTGTCGAAGCAACCGAAGTAGGACGCTCTGTAGATGATGATACCTTGGACTGATACACCGAAACCTTTGTAAAGGCCGCCCATGCCGTCTTTCTTGAAGACTTTGGACAAGCAGTCTCCCAAACCTTTGAATTCACGTTGTCCGTCACCTTTGCCGACATCAGCGGCTAACCTGTGATTAAAGGCATTAAAAATTGAATTCTTAGGAGCGCTTCGTTACCTGGTACGGGCGAAATCGAGCGGGTAGACGAAGCAAAGGGAGGTCGCACCGGCGGCACCACCTGAGGCCAAGTTTCCGGCGAAGTAGCGCCAGAATTGTGTGTTTTTGTCGACTCCTCCCAAGAAGATTTGCTTGTACTTGTCCTTGAAGGCGAAGTTAAGAGCCTGGGTTGGGAAATAACGGATGACGTTGGCCATGTTACCACGCCAGTAGGCGGTAACTCCCTGTTCTTTCGGGATACGGATGAAACAGTCGACCATACCTTAAAACACAAAACAAATCTGTTTATTTCAGCAAAAAACTTTGATTGCACTTGTGATTTCATGCTCAGACACTTGCCTTGAGGAACCAGTCGAATTCTCAGAATTTGGTCATTAATAGGACAAACAGAGAAAGTTATAATCTCATGCCTTCTTTGACATATTTTCTTCTTAGAGGATATAGAAACCTGAGCAAAGGTTGCCATTAATCTCCACAACAAAGACCTCACCTATAGGCCTAGGGAGACGTTTTGGCTGCATTACCCCATCACAGAGGCTTCCACAGCAGAAACCTCATTGGATAATGCCCTTGGTGTAGGTTTTGCTGCATTTCTGTAGCCTCAGACCACATGCCTTCCTCCATAGCAGACACCACACAGGTAATGCCCAGTGACGCTCTTTGCTGCATTTTGAGAGCCTAGGATCATGTCATCCTCTAAAGAGGCTTCCACCACATTCCCGCAGCAAAAACCTCACCAGAGTGACGTTTTCCCTCCAATTCAACAGCGGAAACCTCACTGGATAATGCGACAAGTGACGTTTTTGCTGCATTTTGCATCTCCAATATATGCCTTCCCCTAAAGGAGCCCAGGTAGTTTCCCACTATATTGCCCATGCAGTCCCCAAATGGGGCTATTGGGCTTATTCTTTGAAATATCATGCCTCCCTCAGAAGGGGTCATCACTTGGTGGCACCTTCAGTACTTGGACTAAGTTTAATCAAGGTCAAGGTTAATTAACGTTCGTTGCAATTAAGGTGTTAGGTTGACATTTTTATCGTTTCAATGCTTACGGCAGTGGGGGAAAAAGAATTTAAAAACGTCCACCAAAGGGTGGACTTGTTGGGTGGACATCCCTCAATCGACTACGTCTCAAATGGACCCAGAACAATTGAGCAACCCTTAACAAAAACAACATCGCCTGCCAAGAAAGAAAAATTTTTTTCCTCCATTTCTCGTCCGCCATTTTCTTTTTACCCGCCGTCCACGTGACGGCGGGTTTTGACCTTGGACAAGATGGATCCTCACCAAGTTCTAAATCCGCCCATAGAGCCGGCACATTTGGAACCGATCCCTGAAAATTTTCGTCAGAAGGGAAAACGGGAATAAAAAGGGTTTTAAAAAATGTTTTCGGGTCTATTTTTAATGCGAAATTTTTCTAGGTTACGCAAGGACCTTTTTTCTGCAAAGAACAAAGCGCATGCGCGTTTAGTAAAATTTGAAAAAATTTTAATTCATAAAAAATCTTGATTGGTTGATCAGTTTAGGCAATAAAGATACTATATTGGAGCACGTGGAGTATCTAGGAAGGGAAATATGTGTTTTAGGATATTTAGGAGGGTTGACCTAATTTTTTTAGGGCATACAATTTAAGGCTTACCCTTGTATCTGTCTTCAGGTTTGATTTGTTTGGAAATATGTTGGACCTGAAGGAGAAGTTTGACTCGTTCAATGGGGGCGACGGCCGTTTTCGAGATGGCTGCTGAGACACCTCCGGCGATGAAATCCTTGGCGAAGGACATCGGATCGGCTAAAGCTGGTTCCATTTTTCGTTAGGCGGTTTGAAACTTTGAGAAAAGATGAACAAAAAATTTGATGGGGGCTTTTGTTGGAAAACGGAACACGAGGCGGACTCTCCGGCGGTCTGAACTGGAAAGGACGGTCGAGACGAGTGGGGGATCAATAGACCCGAACTTCCCAGAGACGTGGCCGCCCCTCCTACGGCCTCGAAAAAAAAATTTTTCCCTACCTCATTTCCGAACAATTTCCCTCCCCAAAATTCAATATTCAATCCCAAAAAACCAAATAAACGCACCAGGAACAATAAAAAGATATCCTTTTTCCAAAAAACGGCACTGAAAACGATAAAGAACGTTATAAATCGAGAAATGTGCATAAGGGAAATTTTTTTCAAGAGACATTATGTTGGTACCACTACGCCCTTGAAGGACTGATTCTTTTTCTTGAAAAGAAAATGTCGTAAAATGACCGTTTTTAGAAGGAAATTGAAATTTAATTAGCGCCGGCCGGTTAAAAATTAGGCCACCTGTTTGATTTTAGTTAGGGTAAAGACATTGCTTTGGTGTCAATGGTAGGGAATTCAATGTTGCCAACTGTAGAGGGGAAAAAATGAATGGGTCATTTTGACCCATGTCTTCAAATGACCCATCTTCTTTAAGTCAGGGGGGGTTATGAAATAGGAAGACCTAGATCCTAAATAGAGGTTACTTTTTGGTCAAAAAAAGCCTTAAAAATTTTATTTTTTCAAAAATTTTGTTTATAAATTTTAACCCATATTACTCGGCAGTGGGAGAGTTGATGGTGATCACTGGCTAAGTTGATGGTGATCGCATAATTTCAAGTCACTCTAGTGAGGCTGTAGCCCTGGCTAACTGAATAAGAATATGGCCTCCGTGAAAAACGTGTTTTTAAAGTTTTATATCTCCGCTCCCTGTCAACCAATCGACTTGAAATATTCAGGGCTTCCTTTTATCGTATTAGAGAAGCTCTGTACAAATTTTCACGTAAATCGGTCCACAGGGAGCCGAGATATAGCAGAAAAACAGTTTTCGTCACTTCCAGCAAAGCTTCCAGTAAACGAACACTTGGCACCGTTCGTGCGGGGTTTCGCTTGGCTGGGCGGAACGCTGCAGCGTTCCTAAACTTCAAAAACTGATTGGAAGACAAAATAGACGTATTACGACATTTCAGACTTCTTGACCTTTTTATAACACCAACTTGTGGAATTCCAACAACTCATCCATTTATCATTTTGCAAACAAACAGATCGATATCATAATGAAGTCTCAATAATTTAGCAAAACTTTTAAGGAAGAAATTTGTTCTGAACGAAACTCGCAAGCTCGCATTTTGATCTAAATAAACCCCCAAGGACGCCCAATCGTCCCCGTTATCATTCATTATCAACAAAAAAACCTCCTTAAAATAAAAAATTCGACCCATTTCTCTCTGAAACTTCATAAACAAATTTTTTACGCATTTACACTCAAAAATTGATAAGACCTGCGCTTCTCTATTTTACCCCACCTGAATTTTCCTCGGCCAAGGCCGCGTCCCAGATCGACCGAGCTCATTTTTAACTATTTGCAAATCGAAATATTTTCTCCCTCTCGTTAATCCCTCTTTTTTAATCAAATATAAGCATTAACCTTATCTAAAACGATAAACACCTCAACAGTCAAAATTCCGATTTATTTCAATTATTTAAAGCCTAAAAATGGTCTTTGCCTATGACCTATTCGGCCATGTGCCAATTGTTTCTTGTGTCATTCAAAGTCCTTGCTGTGTTTATAAATAATTGATTTTTGACATTTCAATATATTTATATCGGAAAATTGTAGCCAAATTTTTCTTCTTAGCAAAAATGAAAAATGTAAGAAAAAATTTTTTGTTGAAAAAATTGGAAAATTGAAATATTTTGGGTTTTTAGGGGGTTAAAATTTACATTTGATTGGCGAGAGAAAATAGGGATGGGATAAATAGCGTAACCGTAAAGAGGGCAATAGAAGGCTAAAAATATGAATTGGGCTTGAATCCAATGTGGTCAGCTGTGGTAATGGTCGTCTATAGTTGTTTTGACAGGTGTAAACAACAATAAAGTTCCTCTTCTTCAATAAAGTTGCCAGAATTCATTTTTGGTTATATTTTTTATTTTTTAAATAAAACCGAACAAGCCAGTAGGCAAGAAAATGCAGGTAGTTGAACTGACGCCATTTTTAAAATTTTAATCGGTTGGGGCGTTTGAGGGTGGATGGGGAAGATTGGGGTGGAGGAGGGTGGTGGCGTAGTAGAGGGAGGTTGGGGTGTTGGAGGGAGATCGGGGGGAAGGAAAGGGTAGTGTCGGTTGGGGAAGGATGGGGTAGTTCGCGAAAGTGTGGAGGGTTTAGGAGGGTAGGAGAGGTGATGAGCGTGGGGGAACTTGGTTGGTGTGATGTCGGGGGAGCCCAGAATCTCTGTAGAGCCAATTTTTGAGTAAGTTCGAGTTTTTGGATTTCTCCTCCCATCTACATTTTTAGATCGATTTTATACCGTTTTTATGACCATTTAAGACCTGCACAGGTCTTGTTCAATGAGATAAGAAAGAGCCCTAAAAATTTCAAGTCGATCGTTCCACTGGGTGCTGAGTACAACAACTTCATTACTTTTTAGAAAATTTTAGATCGTTTTTTGACCATTTTAGAATATTTTCAGACCTCATTGGTCGCATGCAACGTTTAGGTTGTTACGGATCAGTGTTAGCTGATTTCCAAACGAAAGTAAGCTATTTAGGAATGTTGTAGGCCTTTATAGGATGTTTAAGTCACTTTATACCTTTTTAGACCTATATATCATTATATAATATTTAATATGTCAAAAAAGACTTGAAAAATTCAGATTTTCCGTCCCCACAAGTCACGATCGTATAAGCGTCCTCGAGTGAACACAGTGGAGCATTCTAACCGCAGTTTTTGAAACTAAAAGGCGAATCCCCTCCTGTTTCCTGAAGAAAAGGGCGGCCGCGTCCCGTTCCCGGCTCCTCGTTTGTTGCCTGTTGGTTGTTTGGTGTCCCTGCCTTGACTTCGTCCAGTGCAAATGTGATCCGTGCCCCTCATCACTCGATCCACAGGTAGGCTATCAATCATCATAGAATTTTTTTTCGCAAAAAAATTTTTCCAACCAAATTTTTTCAAACTCAGGTAAATTCTCAGGTAGAAAAAACTACAGGTGTCATCCTTTTGTCATCCACGTTGCTTAGGTAGACAACTTTGCAAAAAAATTTCTAGAAGAATTTTTCCATTTTTGGAGACAGTTTTTACGCAAAAAGTCGAGGTTGTTTTCATTTTCTTGTTCCACTTAAAATGTCGTAAAGCATTCAAGTGCCCTCGTTAATTCGCGTGAAGTTTCTTTCTTAACAGCCCTCATAGTTGTCGATCATTTCAATTGGTTTGAAGAAGTCAAATTGATTTGTTTGCACCATTGATTTCGAAAGTTATTATTCGAGTATTCCTTCTGCTGGTTGGCATCGATCCTTTGTGACGGCTATCATTGTCTTTCGTTCCTCGCGGCTATTCATTTCGCTTTTTTTTCCTTCCACCGACGAAAACAACCTGTTTTCTATAAAGGAAGATTAGCTCTCAAAGTAATGAACTCGTGTGAGTTCCACGAGGCGTGAGGCTCTGGAAGGGGATGCGTATCGATCGTTTGAAGCAGGCACTTTTCAGGAGACTGAAACTTCACTGAAGAGCCCTGAAAAAGGGATTGCAAATTTTTTATCGAAAGGCGAAATGTTGAAAGGGATCATCCTATGCGTTCCTTAAATCCAGCCGTTCTTAATTAAAGCAAGTATTTGCCTTCCTTGATTATGGTCTATTGGAATCCCCCGGTGGTTGAATACAAACGGCTTTTCACTCCTTTCTAATTAATTCTCGGCTTTCCAAAATTTATAGGCTTTCGGCGAAAACCTTTTTTCTCCTTAAAGTTTATCGAATTCATTCTTTTTCGATCGTTGGAGACTAGTGATTTAAAAGGACCGCTCTAGTTTTTTTTCACTGGCAGGAGGGAGGTCAATGATTAATGTCAAACTTGTTTTTCGCTATCAAACTGTTAAAAATTTCATTAATATTAATATAATAGATTGGGGAGCTTTTAATTCTGCGTAGAATGAGACCAATGGCGTATTTTTTCGACTGACCGTTATCGAGCTACGTGCTTTGTAATGGTCCCAGAGAGTTCGGAATTTTTGGACCACTTCTCCAAAACTTAACACTTATCAGGTCCAATATCTAATACGGTTGACAAATTGGGCCTTTAAAGAGTAGCCCAATTTGCGATACATCGCACAAACTGGCAACACTGTCAAAAGCCCAATTTTGTCAATTACTGGGTTTCCAGATTGGGCCTTTAAAGAGTAGCCCACACCCAAACTTTCAACATCGTCCAACGCCCAATTTTGTCAATTACTGGGTTGCCAGATTGTTCCTTTAAAGAGTAGCCCACGCCCAAACTTTCAACATCGTCAAAAGCCCAATTTCGTCTGATTACAGGGTTGTCAGATTGGGCCTTTAAAGAGTAGCCCAATTTGCGATGAATCACCCAAACTTTCAACACCGTCAAAAGCACAATTTCGTCTGATTACAGGGTTGTCAGATTGGGCCTTCTAAAAGTAGCCCAATTTGCGATAAATCGCCCAAACTTTCAACACCGTCAAAAGCCCAATTTCGTCTGATTACAGGGTTGTCAGATTGGGCCTTTAAAAGTAAGCCCAATTTGCGATAAATCGCCCAAACTTTCAACACCGTCAAAAGCCCAATTTCGTCTGATTACAGGGTTGTCAGATTGGGCCTTTAAAAAGTAGCCCAATTTGCGATAAATCGCCCAAACTGGTAACACTGACCCCAAATCAAGTGGGCCCCTCAATTCCCCAACCCAGCTTACTCCTCAACTCCTTATCAATCCACAGCAACCCCCAACTTCGTTATCCAGCATCATATTCCTTTCTAGTTCCCAGTTAAAAAACGAAATCAGAAAAAACAAAATTCCTTTCTTTCATAGTTAGTCTTGTATTAATTTTCGACCTTATAATGAAATGACAAAAAAAAAATTCTCTTTCAGATCTTCAAATCCTTTTGTGTATTTCCATCTAAAATTACAAAGGAACTGTTTTTTTATACGCATGAAATGAACACAAAACGTACGCCTCCGGGAAAATATCGACCCAAAAATTTACATTTATTATATCTTTTTTTCTTCTTTTTTCCAGAATTTACAAACAGTATTTGATTATAAAGTTCCCTTTTACGGGTTCGAAGTTGAATAATTTAGTTAACAGAAGCCACCTTGAGTTTCTCGTGCATTGTTTTTCAGTGAAAAATGTCAATTGGTGTTAATTTATTCTATTCAGAGATTCTTTTTTAAAATTTTTTTTCCTCTCCGGACCTCCGACTTCAATAGGGAAGGGCTTGAACCGAAATTACACCGGGTAGTGTCAAGGTCGACCGGCTTCTATGAAGACCACGATTCGGAAAAAAATCTTTTGCCGAGTCATTTCTTGTCCGATTCCATATTTCGTTCAAGTTGAATGGTGAAAAATGTGAATTCGCTAAGCGTGAAGGGGTGATAACCGATTTCGAGCTGATATTTGCCGCTCTGATTAATCCCAGGGGGTTCATCTGTTTGTTTTACTCCATTTTCATCCCTCAGACGTGTTTTTTCCATCTTTTCAATAATTTTTTTGTTTGTTTCAGTTTGGACTAGATGTAAATCAAGATGAGTCGGAAAATCAGCTTTCTTCCCGGAATTATAAAGAAGGTATGGTTTTTTGAAGTCCATTTTTGGTTAGGGAGGGTAGAGAAGGTGATGGGAGAGGGAAGGTTGGGGTGGTGGATGTGGAGAGGTCTCTAGATCCCCGAACATTTGAAAAATGGGGTCCGACCTCCATTTTTTCTAATTTACAATCGCCAATCTCCAAGTTATTTATTAGGTATTTTAAACTTAATTGAACCCGTCCCGTATATAATGAGTTTACTCAATGAGCGATGACGTAATCGAATAGTCCGAAATCGGCGAACTGAATAGGAATTTTTTTTTCTCTGCTGAGTTGGCACCCACCTAGCACCTACTTCGATTGTTCTTCGACTTGTAAATTGAAATTCGAAGAAAGCCAATGCAGCTGCCATTCAACTATGCGGGTTTAAAGTTCAATAAATGTTTATCCTTATTTTGACTTGTAGGATTCGTTGTACTCGAGAAACCTGTTTTTCTTCTCTTCGTCTTTTCTTCATTGCAATCCTTGCACTCATTCATCACGAAACCGGAAAGTTTATCGATCTGCTACTCTCTTATTCTCAGAAACTAAAATTTTAAGGCCCTGTGGGCGGGTTTTCGTCTTCTTTTTTACACGACGAAGGTAAACTTGTGATATTTGAACCTAAAACCAGTTTCCGTTCGGATTTTAAGTCGCAAAGAAATATAAAAGAATGGAGAAAACCCTTTTCTTTCACAGACGGGCGAGTACCCATGTTTAACGCTCGAGAAACTCGACGATAGCCATGTTATATTCATTCGATACCCCTTTTTAATCGAATTTTTACCCTTTTAATAAATTGTAAAAGCGTCCGTCAAAAGAAAAGCATTTTTCTTCCTCGTCCTTGATAAATTTTTTACTGACTTTTGAATTTCTTGCTTCAAGACGACATATTCCTGTTATGTAAGGAAACCAAATAAAAATTACATACAAATTGAAAATTTCTATGGATAATTAAATTTTTTATTGCTACATTTTTTAGAGGTGACGATTCTTATTTGTTCTTTCCTAGTGTATTTGCTTCCCTTTTGAGTTTTGTCCCCTTCGAACCCTCAAAACTTCCTTTCTCCCAGGGGAGAGAGGCAAGAGGACTCCAGCACTAAAGAATAGTGAAACAATTGTCGTGGAACTTGAGAAAGAACTCGATTATTGAAACTTGAATGATTGTTTTTTATTTAAATTTATTGTCAGAAGGTCACTTAATTGCTATTGATTTAAAAGGTATATGATACGCAGCTACCTATATTTAAATAAAACTTGTTCTCGATGTTGACTTTTTTCCATAGTTGACAGATGACACAAAACATTCACACATTTGGGATTTGGGTGCTCCCTTCTCAATGCCAAGCCAACTCCCTCCACTCGCTGCTAAGTTGCCAAGCTACTGCTCTTGGAAACTCCATTCCATAGGGCAACAATCTTTATCGGAAATTAAAATTCTTCTCTAATCATCTCTTCCGATTTTCCACGTCATCCGCAAAATGAGCGTGAAGATTGTAATTATCCGCTATTACAAGATTAGCGAAGCCTCCTACTTTAATTTTTTAATGTCCCCATTTTAATTTGATCCTCTTTGATTTATGTCGGCTATATTGTTGACCCCCGAGGGCTAAACCGCACAGGTGACATTTTAAACTGGTTTTACCTGTATCGACTCGTTTGACCTTTAAACTAGAGCACAGCTGTATCTATTAAATTTTGTTTTAAATGCAATTTTTTTGTTCGAAAATTGCACTCCCAGGTAGTCTAGCGAAAGTCGTATATCCTCGCTTTTATTGCCTTTTTCGTCTTTTATTGCTTCCCATTTCAAGAGTAGCTATAATTCTCCGAAAGATAAACTGTATGTCCTATTTATTAAAAGAAAAAAGGTCCACACAACGTGTTAATTATAACACTTGTGATGATTTTCGACGAAAAAGGAGTTTTTATGTTTATGCAAATATTGCGCTGACATCGATTAAAATCTCGGACAATGCTAATTGCTAATAATGTCGCTAATAAAGGCTGGAAGGACAAAACTTTTTCTTTTTCAATGACCTAAATCATCGAAAAATTGTATTTTTTTAGTTTGTTTTATGTGGAGAATTTCGGGCTGAAAACAGAGAAGGCCGTTTATCATTTGGGGTCTTTAGATAAAGGGCGGGCAACTGTCAATGGAGGAGAGCTCAACAGTGACGGGCGGAAAAGGGAAGTGAAAACGATAGGGAAAGTCTCCCTAATGTTGTAGGGCAGGTGTCTTTTTTTCCCATACACGAATTTTTTTACAAATTTTAAACGTGATCGATATAAACCGTATTTTGACCTTTATAAATATTATATTAGTAATTATTTTTGTACGGTTATATTTGGAGAATCGGCATTCGGTGAGCGCAACAGGCACCAGTTCATTAGAAGATGGAATGAGACAAGTAGCTTGGTGTATGGAGCTGATTTCGATAATAATTTCCGCAAAAGTTTTGCGGTCTTATAGTCTATCACCAGGGTGGTGAGGCAGGGGGGGGGGGCTATGTGCAAAATTTTTCTAAACGCACCTACTCAAATGACCTTTTCTCTCTAATTTACTTCCTGTTTTAGGGAGTCAGTTCTCCCTTTTATTTTGATAACCCCCCTCCCCCCCGTCCAACTTTCATCCTTATTACCCCCCTCCCCACTTCCTACTTTCATACTGATTACCCCCTCCCCTACTTCCTTCTTTCATCCTGATTACCCCCTCCCCTACTCCCCCTTTCTCCACGATTACCCCTCCTCCCTCCTCACCATTTCACCACGATTACCCTCCTTCCACTGCTTCTTTTCACCTCGATTACCCCTCCTCCCACTTCTCCTTTCACCACGATTACCCCCTTCCCCTTTCATCACGACCCCCCACTTCCCCCTTTCACTACGATTACTTTCACTCCCCCTTTCACCACAACTACCCCACCCCTTACCCCTTTCACCACGATTAACCCCCCTCACCACAATTACCCCTATCCCCTCTTTCACCACGATCCCCCACGCCCCCTCTTTCACCACGATCCCCCACGTCCCCCTCTTTCACCACGACCCCACGCCCCTATTTCACCACGACCCCACACGCCCCCTATTTCACCACGATCCCCCCACGTCCCACTCTTTCACCACGATTCCCCCCACGTCCCGCTCTTTCACCCACTATTCCCCCCACGTCCCGCTCTTTCACCACTATTCCCCCCACGTCCCGCTCTTTAACCACTATTCCCCCCCACGTCCCGCTCTTTCCACCACTATTCCCCCCCACGTCCCGCTCTTCCACCACTATTCCCCCCACGTCCCGCTCTTTCACACACTATTCCCCCACGTCCGCTCTTTCACCACTATTCCCCCCACGTCCCGCTCTTTCACCACTATTCCCCCCCACGTCCCCGCTCTTTCACCACTATTCCCCCCACGTCCCGCTCTTTAACCACTATTCCCCCCCCACGTCCCGCTCTTCCACCACTATTCCCCCCACGTCCCGCTCTTTCACCACTATTCCCCCACGTCCCCGCTCTTTCACCACTATTCCCCCCACGTCCCGCTCTTTCACCACTATTCCCCCCACGTCCCGCTCTTTCACCACTATTCCCCCAGTCCCCTCTTTACCACTTTCCCCCCCACGTCCCGCTCTTTCACCACTATTCCCCCCATGTCCCGCTCTTTCACCACTATTCCCCCCACGTCCCGCTCTTTCACCACTATTCCCCCCACGTCCCGCTCTTTCACCACTATTCCCCCCACGTCCCGCTCTTTCACCACTATTCCCCCCACGTCCCGCTCTTTCACCACTATTCCCCCCACGTCCCGCTCTTTCACCACTATTCCCCCCACGTCCCGCTCTTTCACCACTATTCCCCCCACGTCCCGCTCTTTCACCACTATTCCCCCACGCCCGCTCTTTCACCACTATTCCCCCCACGTCCCGCTCTTTCACCACGATTCCCCCACGTCCCGTCTTCACCACGATTCCCCCCCACGTCCCGCTCTATCACCACGATTCCCCACGTCCCCCCTCTTTCACCACGATCCCCCCAGTCCCCCTTTTTCACCGCGATTACCCCTTTATCGTCCTTCACTTATCCCAAACCCACTATTTCCCCTCTTCTCACTGAATTCCCCATCACTCCTCCTTCTCTTCCGATTAACCTCCCCCAAATTCGAAGTTTTCAGACCCAAAAAACTCAAGTCTCTTAACATGATCTTTAAGTTTTAATAACTCTAAGCGTAGGTTAATGTATGTAACTGGAACAATAAAACAATAAATTACGCCCATCAATTTTTCAAGGCCACATTTTTCGACTTCAAATAACGTATACTAGTGCTATGGAAGTAATTTTTTAGCTAAAAAAGAAAAAAAAATTCATTCCACGTTCTTTTGATCAGATTTTCTTAATGGGGGAAGAGAGATTGAAATGTTTTTTTCTCGTCCCTCCCGATAGTGACAAGTGTCGCGGATGAATTTTTTATCAGCAAACTACTTGTACGCTTCGCCTCCGATGAGACTGCGTCGTCCGCTTTGTCGCGCAGTTTGATTTCCGCCCCGCAGAATGCTCGCAACTCGCAACGCGCATGAGTGACACCCTCAAGCCCGGGATTTTAGTTCGCGACCTACCTTCAACCCTTCGACGTTAATTCTATTTAATCTAATAAAACAAATTTCTTTCGACCCTCCCTCCCGCATCCTTTCCCTCATCGCTGAATGAGCTCATGTCAGATGTAAGTCTTTATTATCAAAATGTCCGTTATGGTCGATGACTTTTTCATTTTTCTCTCTTTGTTGTCGGTAATTAATTATTCCTTTTGAATATTTTAGTATTTAAATTTCTTTATCTAACATTTTTTTATTTGTTTAGACCCAGTATGTCGTATTTTTTGTGCCAATCAACATGAAATTTCCTTTCATATAAACGTACTCTGTTACTGTGCCTTTCAAGTTGATCGGTCCACAGGGAGATGAGAAACTTGCTTCTCTGTGAAAAAAAAACTTTGAGTCGATTTTTAAGAGTGAAAGCGTGATCTGAGCGTTTTGTAGACTAAAACAACTTTGATAGGCCATGAAAAGAGCTTTCTAACGGCGTATCGGTCAAACAAATCGGTCAAGAATTGACGAAGTTATGAACCTTTTAAGTTGACAAGCCCCATAAATCTCACGAAAATTTAAATCATTAGGTTTTTTGGTCAACTATGCCAATTCTCAGGTTCCCTCATTTTGTTTGGATTTTTGGTTAAAAATTCTATGCATCATGAATGCCAACCTGACAAATTATGCATGGCGTTATAAAAAATCGAATGTAAACACCTGAGCAAGGGCGATATTTATCGTTTTGAATGAATTATTCGCAAACACGCGTAATCGATGTTTGACCAGCGGCCGAGTACATAAATCAATAAAATAATCCAGGACTTTCGTTCTAGGATGGGCAAAAGAGCTTTTTCGATGTTTATTTGGTCAACCGTTGACCTTCGAGGAGGAAACAAACAAAAACGGTGGGGGCGTTTTATTTTATTTGAAAAGGAAGAACTGTGATACTAACCAGAGAGACCCGAAGGTATTTCTGGTTGCATGGGTACGAAAAAAGAAAATAACATTAACAAAACTTTTTCATTAAAAATACTTGATTTGCATGGTAAAGAGTACAAGGAATACGATCCACAAACACAAAATACATACCCCATCTTCCCATCACTTTCCCACCTCACATCCCAACACCTCCAACCACAATCTCCCCACTCTCTTATCATCTCCCCTATTCTCTTCCCAACCACCCTATACCTTCCTCCCTCCCCGAAACTCCCCTCACTTCCCAAAAACCCCTAACCTCCCCCACTCTCTTATCATCTTCCCTACTCTAAGCTGGGCTGTCGAAAAAATTGTTTACGTTTTTGAGCGCGTTTGAAGTAACTGGAGCGTTCTTGAGGAACATCCTGGCGGCCTAGGGCGAGCATAAAGGCGCTACAGGGGGTTGAATCCTTCCCCTGCCTCTAGTAGGTCACGGTCACAGAGAGGGTGGTGGGTAGGTCAGTGTATATCGAGCTAAATTCTCTCCCAGTTCTCTCCCACCGCTCGCACACTCACCACCGGCAATGTGAGTACCTAGTCCTTCCCCTTAGTAGGTAAACCTTGTCTTCAATTTTTTTCTACAAACAAAATTTTATATGAAAAAAAATTATTTATATATTTTAAAAAAAGTAGTGTACTTAGCATCCGTTTTTCTTTTCAAAAGCGGAGTAAACTCATAAGTCTTGAGGGTAAACACTCTCAAAGACTTGTCCTTCAAAACGAAAATTGTTTGTTCTGTCAATTTGCCTTTTTTAAATAAACAACAAAAAACGAGCTTTTTCAGAACGAGAGCGAAAAATCGCTTGTGTGCTTATTGGTGCGGAATTATTATCAACGTTTTCTGCATTGAAAAGGGGTTGGAAATAAGCAAACTTTTGTCATCCAATATCGTCTTTCCATCTCGATCCAGTTTTCCATTCAACCGCGCTCACATTGTCTTTCGACGGGGCCGAAAACGTCACTGGAGGTCGAGAGATTTAAAAAAAAAATCACTTTTCCCAAAATCAAAATTTCACTTTGGTACATGGACATCGAAATATGATCGACAGGACTTTGATTGGAAAATCGGTTCATCCGTTCTCGAGATTGCTTTGAAGACTCTAATGGCTTCTAAGTACCACTATCTTGCGCAAATATGTACTCGGACTGAGATTTTTTATTTTATAACGAAGATAAGAAAGGATCTTCACCTTAGATAATGTATTATTCACTAGGCTTTTAGCTAAATCGATGGAATTATGTAATGTCTCAAGTTTCGCACAAAAATTAACGAACCAGGACGAAAAGTTGGCTTAAGACTTGTAAAAGAAAGGGAAAGGTAGTTGGGGAGGTGATTGGGGAGGGGTAGTTGAGGATAGTTGGGCAGGGAAATGGGTAGAGGTTAGGAGTAGGTAGCAGCTACTCCACTTCCTCCACCTCCCTTCACATCTTCCCTGTCCTCCTAAACCCTCCCCACCCCTCCACCACTTCCCCCACTCTCTTAACTCCCATCCTATATCATTCCACACATCCCTAGACACCCCAATCCTTCCTCCACCTAAAAATTTGATGACGCCCTCCACAACTTCCACAATTTTTTCCCTATTTAATCTTATAACTTATACCGTTAAAAAGGTCATCTGAAGAGCTACAAAAGTTACCTAATGCACAAAAACGCTCAGACCACTCCTTACCCTTGAAAAATGGAACATCGAAAGTCGATGTTAAATCAGATGAAAATTTTGGTTTGAAAAATTCAAAATTAAAAGTGATGTCTTTTCGAGTGTTTAAGACTGCTGGTATATCAGGTCCGGAGTCGATGAAGACCGAACTATTAGGTAAAGAAGATGCGATTTTTACGAGGTCGAACAAATCGATACCGTGGGATATCGCGTTTTTGAATCCGCGTTCTTCGGATATCGAGACCGACCACGTTCTCCAGCCTGAGGCGTTGGCGGTAGAATTGGATTTCCTCCACGGGCGTCCTCTGAGCGAGAAAGACGGGACTGTCCTCACCTTTCCTCGCCTTCGCAGTTTCAAAAGCGATGCCGCGTTAGTCCGAGATATCGCTTTAGCCACCAATGAAGGACTCTCTCCTCTATGTCCTGAAGACGAAGAAAACCGATTTCGAGAAAAAGTCATCCCTGGGCTTCACGACTTCCTGGGCAAGTCTACCCCTCAGTGGGTCCCAAGCGAAGTCTTTTCTCAAAGAAAAGTCCGAAAGTCCACCATAAAACCGAAACTATTCAAAGAAGACGCCAAAGATGCAACCCGAAGGATGGTCTTCGAAAGAATAAATCGTCTCAAAAACCGAAACATTTTCTCCCAATTCGACAAAAAGCCCAAAAAACGTTTCCTTGACGATTGTACCGAAACCCCACCGAAGCCAAAACGTCGAAAAAAGAAAATCCCAAAAGACATCCTTTGCGAGCTCGAAAAACGAATGTTGGAACAAACACCACAAACGAAATCCCAAATTTTGAACCTTTTGGACAAAATAATGGAAGAAAAGAGCGGCGCTTTGTTCTCCATGGAGACAGACCCGAACTGCTTTTATCCCGACTGGATTCGAAATTTTTACCGCCAAGACATGAGAGAGATCGGCCAAAACATACTCGATGGCATGGCCGACTCCGATTTTCGCGAATTCTCTCCCAAAAAACGCGACGAAATCAAACCAAATGACGACGAAGAATGCATAGAACCTCCATATAAAAATTACGCCAAAGGGGACATGATCGATATCGGGCAAGCAAACGAAAAAAACATTTTCGAAGACGAAAAAGTCGAAAAAAACATTCGAGAATTGTTGGAATTGTTCGAAAAAGAGATGCTTGAATTAAAAGACCGTAATTACCAAGAAGAGGTTTCTTTCCCGAAAAGAAAATTCGATGACGAAAACTCGGAAATGGACGAATTTCTTCGACTTCCGACGCCGGATACAAAGTTTCGAAAATTCAATTTGAAAGATTACTTGAAAAGAAAAGAAAAGCGAAAAGAGACATTGGCACGCAAAGCAAAATTGAGGATGTTGGCAGAACAGCAGTTAAAAGATGCTGGAAAAACGGGATTACCAAAGTTCCTCCCTCCTGGTTCCAACTACCCGCCAAATGAAGACCAAGACCTTTGGTGCATGAGGAGGTTCGACGAGCTTCTAAGATCCGAAGACCTCCCCAAAGAAAGACCAAACTTCTCCTTATACGAGAAATGGCGAGCAAAACTCCTCGGTCGCCGGTTACGTCAAGACGATTCCCAAAAACGAATTTGGATATGTCACTCCGGTTATAATAAACGGGTCATTTACGATAAATAAGAAAACGTCATTTTCTTCCCCTTGCGCAGCTTAAGATTGATAGAACTGCGATGGAATTGTTGACTAACGCGGTAGGGAGTCCCTTTTAAAGGGATTGGATTACGTCAAAGCCGAGACGGACCCAGTTTTCGACGGAGAACGTCCCCGCCTCGATCTCATGGATCCGACCTAAAGGTAAAAATTGCCTTTTCCCGAAATCTCTTTAAGGCAAATAGAGTCACGCTATGCCTTTATCGCGTTATTACCGTCCAAATTTAACTTTGCCATGAGATTCTCGTTTTTGAGATACAAACCTTTTTGTCAAATCTAAACCACTTTTCTCGTTTGTTTTCCCATCGGAAAAGTCCATTTGGGGACCGCCCGCCTTGAACCCTGGACCCCATTGATGAACGCCGTATCGCAATGTTTGGGATTAACGCCTTAGCACGCACGGCCACCACGACGCCCCTACTCCAAGGTTTTTACTTGGAGCATTTAAATTTTAAAATGTGGCTGAAAAAAGGTCTTTTCTTGTGAAAAAAGTTTAAAATTTGGCTAAAAAGGGCTTTTATTGTCGAAAAGATACTAAGTCTTCCTAAAAAGGGTCTTTTCTTGTCAAATAAAGGTTCAAAATTAGGACAAAAAGGGTATTTTCTGGCCGAATAGGGTCAAAATCTGTTTGAAAAGGGTCTTTTTTTGTCAAATAGGGTCAAAATCTCAGTGAAAAGGGTCTTTAATTATCAAAAAAGGTTCAAAATCTGGCTGAAAAGGAGACCCTATTTCTGGTTAAATAGGGACAAAATCTCAGTGAAAAGGGTCTTATCTACCCGAAAAGGGTCCAAATTTGTTTTAAAAGTGTACTTTCTTGTCAAAAAGGGGCAAAATCAGGCTGTAAAGGGTCTTTTCTTGTCAAAAAGAGCCAAAATCTGGCTAAAAAGGGTCTTCTTTTTTCTCCAAAATGGTCAAAATCTGTCTTAAAAGTGTCTTTTCTTAGCAAAAAGGGTCATAATCTGGCTGAAAATGCCCTTTCCTTATCAAAAAAGGTTCAAAATCAGGCTTAAAAGGGTCCAAATCTGTCTAAAATATGTCTTTCCTTGTCAAAGGGGGTCAAAATCTGTTTTAAAAGTGTCTTTTCTTGTGAAAAAAAGGTCATAATCTGGCTGCAAAGGGCCTTTCCTTAACGAAAAATGTTCAAAATCAGGCTGAAAAGGGTCTTTTCTTTTCAAAAAGGGTCAAACTCTGTCTAAAATGTGTCTTTCCTTGTCAAAGAGGGTCAAAATCAGGCTGAAAAGGGTCAAAATCTGTCTAAAATGTGTCCTTCCTTGTCTAATCGGGTCAAAATCTGCCTGAAAAGGGCTGCTAAATAGGGTCTTCCTGACCAAAAAAAGGTTCAAAATCAGGCTGAAATGGGTCTTTTCTTGTCAAAAAAGCTAAAAATCTTGCTGACAAGGGTCTTTTTTTCTCGAAAAGGTCTAAGTCTCTCTAAAAAGTGTCTTTTCTTGTCAAAAAAAGGTCATAGTCTGACTGAATAGAGTCTAAATCTGTCTAAAATGTGTCTTTCGTTATCAAAGAGGCTCAAAATCTGGCTAAATAGGGTCTTCCTGACCAAAAAAAGGTTCAAAATCAGGCTGAAATGGGTCTTTTGTCAAAAATAGGGTGCTAAATGGTGGGAGAATTTCTGAGAAAGTTTTTATGTGGACAGCTCCTGACAAGAGTCGTAAAACGTTCTTTTTTCCCATCTAGCCTACAGTCTATTAGCCTAGAGCCGCTGACAACCTGTTCAACCCGAATGATCGATGCCCACTTCATTTCCAGCGGTTTTTGTGGCGAAAAACCATTCTCGAAATCTTGGAATTGAACAGCGTGATTGAATAGGTGTGACAATCACCGTCCGAGATAAGAGAAGCCCCCGTCTTTCAACATCCTCACCGTTTTATCTTCCATCTTCCAACCTCGCTTTTTTTCCCCAAACGTCGAATTTCAACTGTTTGGCGAAAATCATTATTTGAAGTGGGGTTCGAAGGCTAAAGGCTTTTCCTATCCCCCAAGTCCTTTCTCGAGTTTCCAGTCGAGGAAACTCCGTCCGACCCGAAACTTGCCAAAACTATGAAGGTATTTAATCACGAAATCTAAATATTTACAAAAGGGATCATCTATTCAAACATTTTTTGTTTACATATTCAGTATTAATTAAAATTCATTTGTTTTCATTTATAAAATCGCTAAAAAGAGGTCGTCGAAAAATCTGAAAGCCTCTACTCGAGTTTTCAAGTGTTCTGCGATAAAAAAAAGTTATCTCGGATAATTCGAAACGAAAATTAGTTTCAGTTATGTCTCATCGTTTATTCAAAAGTGGTTTCGCCCAGCGATCTCTCTCGTTGCCTTTTCATCCTCTTCCGCCCCTCGTAAGTTTCCACAAAAAATTTCTTAAATGGCCCAAAGAATCGATATTGAATCAAATATTGTATAAAGAAAACGTCCGGAATCCTAACACGGGGACGTGACTCGAATGCGGGCTTACGGGAAATTCTTAAACCATGAAGAACGTTCCTTTTTCCATTTATTTTATTAAGAGTTTTACGAAATCGAACTTTTTACCGGAAACTGTGTCCTTTTTATGTTTTTCGTTGAGGAAATGACATTGTTGGTTGGAGAAGCATTTCGATGTTTATTCAAGCCTGTCCGATCAGATCGGAAATAATAAAATTTTATAGGAAAGTTGAAATTTTGAACGAAAACCCGGAATATTACAGGGCTGCAAACCCAAGTCCATAACTTCCTCAATTTTTCACTAAATTACTCGATATTTATACCGTTAGAAAGCTCTTTTAAAGATCTAAAGAAAGTTATTTTGCAAAAAATCTGCTAGACCACTCCTTATCGTTCAAAAATGGACTTGAATTTCATTGTTGGTCTATGCAAGGCATAAGTTCATGACCAAAAGTTTAAACGTCCATAACTTCCTCAATTTTTGACTGAATTCATCGATGTTTATACCGTTAGAAAGCTCTTTTAAAGATCTAAAGAAAGTTATTTTGCAAAAAATCTGCTAGACCACTCCTTATCGTTCAAAAATGGACTTGAATTTCATTGTTGGTCTATGCAAGGCATAAGTTCATGACCAAAAGTTTAAACGTCCATAACTTCCTCAATTTTTGACTGAATTCATCGATGTTTATACCGTTAGAAAGCTCTTTTAAAGATCTAAAGAAAGTTATTTTGCAAAAAATCTGCTAGACCACTCCTTATCGTTCAAAAATGGACTTGAATTTCATTGTTGGTCTATGCAAGGCATAAGTTCATGACCAAAAGTTTAAACGTCCATAACTTCCTCAATTTTTGACTGAATTCATCGATGTTTATACCGTTAGAAAGCTCTTTTAAAGATCTAAAGAAAGTTATTTTGCAAAAAATCTGCTAGACCACTCCTTATCGTTCAAAAATGGACTTGAATTTCATTGTTGGTCTATGCAAGTTCATGACCAAAAGTTTAAACGTCCATAACTTCCTCAATTTTTGACTGAATTCATCGATGTTTATACCGTTAGAAAGCTCTTTTAAAGATCTAAAGAAAGTTATTAGTTAATTCTATCTCTCAGACCACAGAAATGATAATGTGCCATACAAATATCATCTGGGATTGTAGTTGCTATTGTTTTGATACCGATAATGTAAAAAGGAAACGGAAATTATAGAATAAAAAAATTAGTTCTTTTTTGTGAATTTATTGTGTAATCTAATAGTAAAATGACAAATTTGTTTTTCTCATAAAAAATTGTGTTTGAACGAAAAAGTACGTCCTTGAAACGTCTAGGATGAAGTCCTAGAAGTGATCCTATAATCCGATTATAATTGCGCAAAGAATTGAATGAAAATTGCCTCATATCCGATGTTTTCGACGCGATAAGATATCCCATGAATTTTTTTGTTTGAAAAATGTATTTTGCGAGCATATACTGAGGGAGTCGAATAAAGGACGGAATAGGAGTGTTCGTTACAAAGGAAATGGGTTATTGATCTGGTCCACCTGTTAGTACTCGATTAATAACCTCGCCTTATTTTGATTAAGAATCTTGATTGACTTTATCTGATTTCGAATGGTTATGGAATAATCAAATTCGGTCGTTTTTGATAAGAGGACAAGACCATGGTTGCCAGATTGGGTCTTAAAAAGGTAGCCCAATTTGCGATATTTCGTCCAAACTGGCAACAATATGAAAAGCCCAACTTGGTCAGAATACCCTGCCAAATTGGGTCTTAAAAAGGTAGCCCAATTTGCGATATTTCGCCCAAACTGGCAACAATGAAAACCCCAACTTGGCAAACGTTTTGCCGATTGGGCTAAAAAGGTAGCCCATTTGCATTTGCCCAAAATGGCCAATGAAAACCCCAACTTGGCAAATCAGGGTTGCCGATTTGGCTAAAAAGGTAGCCCAATTTTGATATTTCGCCAAAATGGCCAAATGAAAACCCCAACTGGCAAATCAGGGTGCCGATTGGGCCTTAAAAAGGTAGCCCAATTTGCGATATTTCGCCCAAACTGGCAACAATATCGTAAGCCTAACTTGGTCAGATTACAGGTTTGCCAGATTGGGCATTAAAAAGGTAGCCCAATTTATGATATTTCGTCCAAAATGGCTTCAATATGAAAAGCCCAACTTGGTCAGATTACAGGTTTGCCAGATTGGGCCTTAAAAAGTAGCCCAATTTTTGATATTTTGCCAAAACTGGCAACAATATGGAAAGCCCAACTTGGCCAGATTACACGGTTGCCAGATTGGGCATTAAAAAGGTAGCCCAATTTATGATATTTCGTCCAAAATGGCTACAATATGAAAAGCCCAACTTGGCCAGATTAGGCCTTAAAAAAGTAGCCCATTTTTCGATATTTTGCCCAAAATGACAACAATATGAAAAGCCCATCTTGGCCAGATTACACGGTTGCCAGATTGGGCCTATAATAGGTAGCCCAATTTGCGATATTTCGCCCAAACTGACAACACTAGACGCTGATTCCCCCCAACTACCCCCTTCGACATAGGGGCTTGAACTAACCCACTACCCCCACACCACCAACTCTCTCGAAATGCCCCCCCCCCCCTCCACTTTTTCCCTCTCACCCCCATAACTCGACTACCTCGTTTATCCAACTACCGATAACTACCATGTTTTTCAATTGCAAACCTTTCGATCTATTCTTTCACACTAACTAATCCTTTTTTTGTTTTTTTCAGGCGGAGCGTGATGGGCGGGAGGGAGAGGGAAATGCGGAACTCGACGAGGAGATGGAGAAGATGTTCAAGAGGGAAGACAAGAAAGGGGAAGAATGGCTCGCACACATTTCAGAAGGAAAACCTCCCAACCATAAGACTATCACAGAGCAAGACTACAACTGTAAGCTTCATGTCCCAACACGAAAAAATCCAACATGGCGCCCCTAACCTTATCTCCTTCCATAAATTAAACATTTTCCAGCCAACCAAATAAAAATCAATTATCCAATTAAGATAAACTCAAGTTTTAATTTACTATGATATAAAAATGAATCAAAAACACTCGAAATAATTGCAATTTTATACTTTTGAGAGCCTCGTTGAAGAAAAAACACTTAAATTGCAAACAAAGGCTATTCAAAATAATAAAAAAAATTCGGTGAAGGGCCCTGTGCAGTCTTCAGGGCCCTTCCTATCAGCCTAAACCAATCAGAGACTGAGAATAAAATTCCTTCCACCAATTAATACTGAATTTTGAACTTAGTTCACAGAAAGAAAAGTTACCCGCATATGCATGCACCTCTAAAGGCTCTTCATTCGAAAAGAAAACGAGCTCATTCTTGTAAAACGACGCCAGAAGAACTTGCAGCAATAATGTCAAGAAAAAGTTCACAAGGGACCGACTCCGACACTGTGCCGACGACTAGGTACCTACATTTTTGTGCATTTTCTTTTTAATTATTGTTTATTTCAGCCCTACTTTAGATGATGAAGGGTCAGTCGGTGGTGATGTGAGCGAAGAAGTCGAAGGTGCCGTCTCAGAAAGGGCTTCTGTACGCGATACTAGTATATCGATGTCCTCGCCTGATAGACGAGTTCAATTCGATATAGGTAAACAAGGTAACCCCATCCCGATTTTTGTTTATTTTTCCATTTTTCTTTAAGTTATCCTCTAACGTTTCAAAAGACAATAGTGGAATGTTGGGAGACGGATGGGAGGGAGGGTCCAGAAGAGTAGGGGAGGTGATGGGAGATTGGGTTTGCAGAGCCCCCACGTTTTGGGTATATTTTAATACAAATTTTTTCAGGCTCGCCTGAAACCGAAGATGGCAAACTGAGCAGCGAGGTTCCTCTCAGCGATGAAGTCGGCGACGAGTCAAAAAGGGATCAGGATAAAAAAAGAAAACGACATTGGTATGTAAAATCACAATTTAAAAAAAATTAATTTTGATTTTTTTTAGGAGGCATCATCACCACCATCACCGAAAGTACAGTTTAGTCGAAGACCCTGGATGGAGGAAAAGATCGGGCGTTGAAGCTCTCCCTAGGAGGATGAGCGAGGCCCTTTTAGAAGAAACTTCGAACCTTCAAGAAATGGACCAAGACGATTTAGTTAGTAAGTTGCCCTTAACCATCTTTGAACAGTTAATAATGTTTTTTAGGTCATAGATTTGATATTTCTAAAGGCAAACGAAGGTTTAGCGTGAGGCCTAAAGATTTGACACGGAAGGAATCGATAAGTCAGAAAAAACTGTTCGATCATAGCCCGCATGAGGTGTTCGTGCAGCTTGACGAATTATGCGGAGTTGGACCCGATCGTGAATGGAAAGAGACAGCCCGTTGGATCAAATATGAAGAAGACGTGGAAGAAGGGGCCGATCGTTGGGGTCGACCTCATGTCGCTCCTTTGTCTTTCCATTCGCTCCTTAATCTCAGAAAGTGCCTTGAAACCGGCGTCATTCTCGTCGATATGGAAGAAAAAGATCTTCCTGGAGTCGTCTTTCGGGTCGTCGAGCAGATGGCAGTAGACGAGCTTATACACGAAAACGACAAAGCGATCGTCATGAGGGCGTTGCTTCTCAGGCACAGGCACGTTCAAGAAGACAGATTTCGGTTCAACGTGAGGCGCAACACCGCCAGCTATTCCAGCTTACAGGTTAGCCATCAACGTTTCAATAACAGGGACCAGAAATAACTGGTTAATCAACCAGTTATTCCCACAGATTGTAAACAACAGTCTATAACTGGCAGGTTCCTTCATGAAACAATAACCTGCTCTAACCTAAAAGGTTATAAGCCAATCAAAATGCAGATTATTGATCCAATGAGGGCTCCACCTGCCATTCCTAACCTTCAAATTAATATAAATGGTGTTCTTTTGTCCAGTATTCTCAGAGCTTACTGGAGAACTTAGAGTTCGATTTAATGGTGGGTTTGAATGTAATGGAAAATTTTTAACCTCGTGTTTCCCTTTAGAAATACCCAAGATTAGAAAATTTAGTACGAAAACTAATAAATGTTTGTTGTGCTTGCCACAAAGTCACTGGGACGTGAAGAGACAGGCTCGCTATTTGATCTACGTGAAAATAATGTAAATTATTAGTCCTTTTTTTTTTCTCCTCTCATTTTCATCGACTCATACACGACATTGTTTGCATGGCACATGGAAGTTTCTTCCCGTAGTTGGAAAACGAGTTGGACATTTTGAAATTTGTTTTTTGTTTTTTTAGAATTTGAACGATGAAAATAGAAAGGCGAGGATGGTAGCGTCTGCTTCTGCTGTAGATACGGCCAAAGTTAATTTTCTCCAGCCTCCAAATCACACAGCAGTAAGTAAATATTAGATAATTTTTTTATTTATTTATGATGTTTTAGATTGATATGAAAGAAGAAACGTATATGTCGTCTTCGGAAGATTTGACCAAAAAGGCTGCCAAAGAGAGTATTCTGAAAAGAATCCCTGTAGGAGCGGAAGCGACGACTGTGCTTGTCGGTGCAGTTGACTTTTTGACGCAGCCGACCATCGCGTTTGTCCGTCTAGCGGAAGGAATATTGATTCCATCAATAACAGAAGTTCCGATACCAGTCAGATTTATGTTTATCCTTCTGGGACCAGTTTCTGCTGATCTAGATTATCATGAGATCGGTCGTTCTATATCTACATTGATGTCCAATCCTGATTTTCACACTATAGCGTACAAAGCGTCTGCTCGAAAAGAACTTTTGTCCGCTATCAACGAGTTTTTGGATAGTTCTATCGTTTTACCACCAGGTGATTGGGAACGTCAGGCTCTTTTGCCGTTTACTGAGCTTAAAGAGAAACATGAGGCGATTAGAAGAAGGCAAAGTAAGGCGATACAGATGGATTCTGCAGAACAAAAGGCGCTTGTTGGTGATGATGATGATGACTGGAAGAAAAAGAAAGATGATCCACTAAGGAGGACTAAAAGACCATGGGGTGGACTCTTCAACGACATAAAACGTCGATATCCTCATTACAGATCGGACATATTAGATGGATTCAATGGCCAATGTATAGCGGCAGCTATATTCATGTATTTTGCTGCACTTTCTGGTGCTATCACCTTTGGAGGTTTAATGGCGGACAAAACGAACAATCTGGTCGGAATATCGGAAACGTTGGTAGCGACAGCATTGACTGGAATACTTTTCGCTCTTTTATCCGGGCAGCCTTTAGTCATCGTCGGTGCTACGGGTCCATTACTTTTGTTCGACGAAAGTCTCTATACGGTAACAAAAATTTCAATGGAATTCATGTTTATTAACAAAGCAGTTTGTCTTTTCAGTTTTGCATGACGAGCGAGATTGACTATTTGACGACAAGAGTCTACATTGGAATTTGGCTTCTAATAATCGCGCTTGTCGTCAGCTTTTTTGAAGGTAGTGTCCTCGTCAAGCTATTCACCAGATTCACCGAGGAGATCTTCGCTTCGTTGATTTCTCTTCTTTATATCGTCGAGAGTGTCATGAAGGTCTATAAAGTTTTCGAGAAGCATCCTATAATGTCGCTTACGGAATATTGCCTGGCGGCCAATGAATCATACTGGCTTTATGCGACGCCTCTTTTATCGACATTGTCGCCCAACACGACGTTCAATTTGACTGAAAAGTGAGCATTTTCTTTGTATTTTTGAAATTTGAAATGGGTGTTTTTGTCTAGGACGCCTTGGGAATTTAATATAACGCAACAAATAAAAACTACTGATAAATTCGCACCAAATAAGGTTATAACGAAACGTCAGGCTCATATTTCATGGACCAATCAGAAGTGAGATTGTCTGTTCCCTATTTTTGTACCTGGACCACAATTGAGTTTTTTTATTGCTTCCCTGTGTAAAAGAGTTGCTACTATGACTGGGACCTTAGGATGAGGGTGGGTTCACAGGACTATGTAGACATCGAAAAACAATAAAGGCTCAAAAATCGAGGAAAAATACAATCTTTGTGGTAAAAAGCGGCTAAAAACCAAGCAAATCAGGCTCTGTGTAGTCCAAAATGGCTTAAAATCAAGCAAAAACGAGTCATTTGTAGTCCAAATTGGTTCAGCATCAAACAAACACCAGATCTTTGTAGTTCGAAATGGCTCCAATCAAGCAAAACCTTCTTTGTAGTCCGAAATGGCTCAAAATCAAGCAAAAATTGGTCATTTGTAGTCCAAAATGGTTCACCATCAATCAAACACCAGTTCTTTGTAGTCCAAAATCAAACAAAACAAGGTTTTTAGTCTAAAATGGTTCAAAATGAAGCAAAAACGGGTCGTTTTTAGTCCAAAATGGTTCACAATCAAACAAACATTAGTAGTCCGAAATGGCTGAAAAGTAAGCCAAAACGGGTCGTTTGTTGTCCAAAATAGCTCAACATCAAGCGAACACCAGTTCTTTGTAGTCCGAAATGGCTCCAATCAAGCAAAACCTTCTTTGTAGTCCAAAATGGCTCAAAATCAAGCAAAAATTGGTCATTTGTAGTCCAAAATGGTTCACCATCAATCAAACACCAGTTCTTTGTAGTCCAAAATCAAACAAAACAAGATTTTTAGTCTAAAATGGTTCAAAATGAAGCAAAAACGGGTCGTTTTTAGTCCAAAATGGTTCACCATCAAACAAACATCAGTAGTCCGAAATGGCTGAAAAGTAAGCCAAAACGGGTCATTTTTTGTCCAAAATGAAGAAAAAATGAGTCATTTGTAGTCCAAAATGGCTCAACATCAAGCGAACGCCAGTTCTTTGTAGTCCGAAATGGCTCTTAATCGAGAAACAATTTCTTTGTAGTCCAAAATGGCTCAAAATCAAACAAAAACACGTCATTTGTAGTCCAAATTGGTTCAACATCAAGCAAACACTATTTCCTTGTAGTCCGAAATGCTCAAAATCAAACAAAACGAGGTTTATAGTCTGAAATAATTCAAAATGAAGCAAAAACGGTTTTTAGACCCCACCCCACCTTAAATTTCTTGATTTTTTGGCTCCTGTAAATAATTCATAAAAAATTGCAATTGTGGTTCAGAATTTTTAAAAATCCACTTTTTTGTTCTTCCAAGCATGAGTAGTCTAGGTTTTTTTTGTGTGTTTTTTATTGAACATTTTGCATGTTTTTTAGAAAATATTTTTGTTTATTAATGGTATTTGAAATTTTTAGCTCCCAAGATCGAAACAATTCGTCAAATATGGGGCTGAGCCAATGGACGAGGACTCATGACGGGATGAGCTTTGAGCCTCCCCACAACTCAAATGAGCCCAACACCGCTCTTTTCTGTACGATTTTAGCTCTCGGCACTTTCTTCATAGCCCACTACCTTCGACAGTTCAGAAACAGCAAATTCCTCGGTCGAAGTGTAAGTTAAAACGGTCAAATTGACGACAATTGAGATGTTTCTGTTTTAGGCGAGGAGGGCGTTGGGCGATTTCGGTGTTCCGATTGCTATTGTCGTTATGGTCGGTTTGGATTATGTCACTCCAGGGGCGTACACGGAAAAACTTAAAGTTCCTGAAGGTCTTTCGCCTTCCGCACCCGAAATCAGAGGTTGGCTCATTCCGCCTGCGGGATTGATGAGGCCTTTACCTCTTTGGGTTGCATTCGCCGCTTTCATACCGGCACTTCTCGTTTACATACTTCTATTCATGGAAACTCACATTTCAGAGTAAGCCCCCACTTTCTCATTCACTATCCCTCTCTCCCATCACCTCCCCTACCCTCCTTAACTAAGTGGTTCGAGGATTTTTGAGATTGCTTGCCAATGGGATCTATTACATTTTGTTGGTTTTCTTTCAGGTTGATAATTGACAAAAAAGAAAGGAAGTTGAAAAAAGGTTCTGGATTCCATTTAGACATTGTATTGATTTGTCTGCTGAACGTCGGATGTGGTTTTATGGGAGCGCCATTCGTGTGTGCGGCGACAGTACGGTCGGTGACTCACGTTTCCGCGGTTACGGTCATGTCGAGGACCCACGCGCCCGGTGACAAGCCACACATAATCGAAGTCAAAGGTAAAAAGTCGCCAAAAAATAAATCAATTGACTTTTTCGTTTTTAGAGCAAAGAGTGAGTGCTTTTTTGGTGAGCACATTAGTCGGACTGTCGGTTTTAATGGCGCCGTTGTTGCGGTTAGTTCCGATGTCGGTTCTTTTCGGCGTTTTCCTTTATATGGGTATCTCATCCATAAATGGAATTCAATTTTTCGAAAGGTGTCGCCTTTTCTTCATGCCTGTCAAACATCACCCTCAAGCAGCCTACGTCAGAAGGGTAAATCCAATAACTTTTTAAAGTTCTAAAATCGAAATTTTTCATTTTCAGGTTCAAACGCTCAAAATGCATTTATTCACGGCCATCCAGCTCGGATGCCTCGTCATCTTGTGGGTTGTGAAATCGTCGGGAATTTCCCTCGCGTTTCCATTCTTTCTTCTACTAATGGTCCCTTTGAGGGCTCAGCTGCGATTTATTTTTTCGCCATCAGAATTAAGAGCGGTAAATATCTATAATTTCCAAAGAGAGAAAGTAAGAAAAAAAGATTCTTTGTACCTAGTCCAAAAAAGTCAAAATCCATAAAACACATTCTTTGTAGCCCAAAAGAGTCAAAATATATAAAACAGATTCTTTGTAGTCAAAAGAGTCAAAAATCAATAAACTGATTATTCGTAGTCTAAAAGAGCCAAAATAAATAAAGCAGATTCTTCGTAGTCCAAAATGAGTCAAAATCGATAAAACAGATTATTTATAGTCCAAAAGAGTCAAAATCAATAAACTGTGTAGTCCAAAGGAGCCAAAATCAATAAAATTTGTAGTCCAAAAGAGTCAAAAATCAATTAAACAGATTCCCTGTAGTTCAAAATGAGTCAAAAATCAATAAACCGATTATTCGTAGTCCAAAAGAGCCAAAATCAATAAAACAGATTATTTGTAGTCCAAAAGAGCCAAAATCAATTAAACAGATTCTTTGTAGTCCAAAACAAGTCAAAATCAATTAAACATATTCTTTGTAGTCCAAAATGAGTCAAAATCAATAAAACAGATTATTTATAGTCCAAAAGAGTCAAAATCGATAGACTGTGTAGTCCAAAAGAGTCAAAATCAATAAACTGTGTCCAAAGGAGCCAAAATCAATAAAATTTGTAGTCCAAAAGAGTCAAAAATCAATTAAACAGATTCCCTGTAGTCCAAAATATGAGTCAAAAATCAATAAACCGATTATTCGTAGTCCAAAAGAGCCAAAATCAATAAAACAGATTATTTGTAGTCCAAAAGAGCCAAAATCAATTAAACAGATTCTTTGTAGTCCAAAACAAGTCAAAATCAATTAAACATATTCTTTGTAGTCCAAAATGAGTCAAAATCAATAAAACAGATTATTTATAGTCCAAAAGAGTCAAAATCGATAGACTGTGTAGTCCAAAAGAGCCAAAATCAATAAACTTTGTAGTCCAAGAGTCAAAATTAATGAACTTTGTAGTCCAAAAGAGTCAAAATCAATGAACTTTGTAGTCCAAAAGAGTCAAGATCAATAAAATTTGTAGTCCAAAACAGTCAAAATCAACAAAACAGTTTCTTTGTAGTCCAAAATGAGTCAAAATCAATAAAACATGTTCTTTGTAGTCCAAAAGAGTCAAAATCTATACACTTTGTAGTCTAAAACGAGTCAAAATAAAGAAAACCTGTTCTTTGCAGTCCAAAAGAGTCAAAATAAATAAACTTTGTAGTCCAAAAGAGTCAAAATCAATAAACTTTGTAGTCCAAAAGAGTCAAAATCAATAAACTTTGTAGTCCAAAAGAGTCAACATCGATAAACTTTGTAGTCCAAAAGAGTCAAAATCAATAAACTTTGTAGTCCAAAAGAGTCAAAATCGATAAACTTTGTAGTCCAAAAGAGCCAAAATCGACAAACTTTGTAGTCCAAAAGAGTCAAAATCAATAAACTTTGTAGTCCAAAGGAGTCAAAATCGATAAAAATTTTAGTCCAAAAGAGTCAAAAATCCATTAAACAGATTCCCTGTAGTTCAAAATGAGTCAAAAATCAATAAACCGATTATTCGTAGTCCAAAAGAGCCAAAATCAATAAAACAGATTATTTGTAGTCCAAAAGAGCCAAAATCAATAAAACAGATTATTTGTAGTCCAAAACAAGTCAAAATCAATTAAACATATTCTTTGCAGTCCAAAATGAGTCAAAATCAATAAAACAGATTATTTATAGTCCAAAAGAGTCAAAATCGATAGACTGTGTAGTCCAAAAGAGCCAAAATCAATAAAACAGATTCTTTGTAGTCCAAAACGAGTCAAAATCAATAAAACATGTTCTTTGTAGTCCAAAAGAGTCAAAATCTATACACTTTGTAGTCTAAAACGAGTCAAAATAAAGAAAACCTGTTCTTTGCAGTCCAAAAGAGTCAAAATCAATAAACTTTGTAGTCCAAAAGAGTCAAAATCAATAAACTTTGTAGTCCAAAAGAGTCAACATCGATAAACTTTGTAGTCTAAAAGAGTCAAAATCAATAAACTTTGTAGTCCAAAAGAGTCAAAATCGATAAACTTTGTAGTCCAAAAGAGTCAAAATCGATAAACTTTGTAGTCCAAAAGAGTCAAAATCAATAATACAGATTCTTAGTAGTCCAAAATGAGTCAAAATCTATAAAACCGGTTCTTGGTAGCCCAAAATGAGTCAAAAATCATTAAAAAAATATTCTATCTAGTCCAAAACGAGTCAAAATCAAGAAAACATGTTCTTTGTTGTCAAAAAAGAGTCTAAAATCTATAAAACAGATTCTTTGTTGTCCAAAATGACTCGAAATCAATAGAACTGGTTCTTTGTGACTGTATACAGGGTGTCCACATAAATTGCCCAAGAAAGATTCATAATTTATTTTATTTTTTTTTAGTTGGACAGCGACGAACCGGATGCAGTGGACAATAACGGAGACGAACCCGATTTCTATGCCGAAGCTCTCCTAGCCGGCTAAACTTCTACTTATAAGAGAAAAAAAAAGGAAAAAATTTACATTTTAAATTTTAAGGCGCTTAAATATAAAAAACAAACAAAAAATATTGTTTTATATTAAAACTTTTAAATATTTTTAAAAGATAAGAATTTTTATTTTTAAACTTGGGGAGGGATTTCATGGGAAATCTAATCCCTTCGAGGGTGCTACGAGGGCTAAGATTATTTCATGAAAATAATCGCTAACAAAACAGGATCAATTTGTTATAACAATAAACCCTACAAATTGTAAATTAAAGAATTGTATGTTTTTTAGAAGAAAAAAAAGATAATTTCTAATCATTCCTATACAGGATGTTTTTATAGATGGGCCTAATTTCTGGGTATTTTGGCTTTCAGACATGAAATCATGGTCACAAAAAATTTTCTCAGCTTCCTGTAGACCTATCAAATTGGGCATCTTCAATATAAAAAGAAGAAGCCCTGAAAATTTCAGGTCAATAAGTCCATGGGAAGGCAAGGAAATGCAATTTTTTGAATTTTCCACTAAAAGAACCTTTTCATCTAATCCAGCCATCTCAAAAACACCCTGTAGGGCTCACCCATTTTTCTTTTTATCCTATTTAAAAATTATTTTTAAGAAAAACCCTAATCTAGCAAGAAATCAATAGACAAAGCCGAGTTTTAGCATACAGAGTGCTCCGGGACTCCCAGAGCACCCTGTATATCCTTATTTCTTGGCCGAATTTCTGGTTTTCCTGAGAAAAATGGGTCGCCTCTTATTATGTTGAAAGAGTTTTGCCGACTTATCGTTTCAAAGTCGACATTTCGCTCATGAGACCTTATATTTATTAAAAAATTGGATTGTGCCAATAATTTCCTGTTCTGATTTTCTAGAATAGGAAAAACTTGTATTAGAAAATGCCTGTGATTTTATTAAAAAATGGTATTTATAGTTTTGTTTTTTTCTTTTAGATGAATGTATTTTAAAAGAGTTGGCATTTAGATTGTAACACTGTGTACCTTAAAATCTCAAAATGCGAGACGTTTATGTTTATTCCATGTCGATAGAGATTTTTTCATGTTAAAACTTTGTTAGTCTATTAAAAAAGAAGAAAAGTGTGATATTATGGTGGACTCACTTTGTTTTCACTTATTAGTTTAAAAGAAAATAATAATAAATAATTATTTGTTTTATTTTTTTATTTCAATTCCTCTTGGTGCAGGATCACTAGAGAAAAAAATAACCCCCAGGGTAGTCAAATATTTGAAATAATTTAAACAAAAAGAAGTAGTTTAAAATTTTAATTTAAAAAAAATTATTTACATTTATGGGATGATGGAATGTTTTATTCTCCAGGCATGTCACCACCAGGTACCAACTAGAAAGAAGAAAAATTTGATAAATTTGAGAGCATTATTTAAAAAAGTTTCAAAATCTGCCTTAATAGTGCCTTCACTCTATAAAAAAAGGTAAAAATTAGCTTAAAAGGAACTTTCCTCGATAGTGAAGGTTCAAAAACTGCCCAAATTGTGTCTACTATACAAAAAAGGCACAAAATCTGCCTAAAACGTGTCTAATTTATGAAAAAAAAAAGTATAAAGACTGCCTTAAAAGTGTCTACTTTATGAAAAAAGGCACAAAATCTGCCTAAAAATGGTCTACTCTCTGATTATAGACCAATAAAGGCACAAAAACAGCCTAAATCGTGTCCAATGTTTGAAAAGGGCACAAAATCTGCCTAAAACGTGTCAACTCCATAAAAAAGGTAAAAAACCGCCGAAAAAGCTTCGATTTTAGATTAGATAGTTACCATGGTAATGTTGTTGCCATTGAGTAAAATCTGGTCGAGTTTCGTGATGCGTTTTCCCTCAGGAGTCGTCTCGTATTCGGTGACGTCTTCCAAAAGCATGTTGACGAAATCGTCGAATCCAAGGAGGGTCCCGACGATTTCTTTGTCGTTTTTCATTATTATATGAATCCTCGAACCAATACACTTGTCGACAAGTTCTAAAAAACAAAAAACTTCAATTCTATCACATAGCTATTTAACTTTCATGTCATATCTAGTGCACCAAGCTGGTCAAATCTGCAACGATTACAAGTCGTAACAAAGATCGAAAATATCTTAAAACGAATAAAAAATGCGAAAATTTACCAAGAGGGAGGATAGTCGAGGGATTAGTAGCCACAGAAGCAGTCATTTTATCCAAAAATTGAGTTTTAAATGCAATTTACCGGGTAAATGCGTTGGTTGACCATAACCTGTTATAACCTCCTCTTGTTTACACGAGAAGTCAGGTTTGCCAACTTTTGAGGAAAACCTTGAGAGGCTACAAAACCGATCGAGTTCCTTGAAACGTAAACATTTTTACATTTTACGTAAATTTTGTTCAGTGAAGGAAATGGATTTCGTAAAAAGGGTCTACATCGAGCCGAATGGGTATTCGAAGCATTTCGAAGATCTGAAGACGATTTTCGAGGAGCGTGTGAGCGTTTTGGAGAAGAAGATGGACATCCTAATCACGACTTGCTCGTCCATTTTGAGTTACTTCGAGAGGAAGCAAGGCGAGCATGAATGCTCATCCCAGCTCGTCCTCAGCAGGATCGCACAGGTCGAGCAAGTCGTACAAGCTTCCATGGAGAAAATCGAGAAGATGAATGCTTCCAACAATGGCAACTCGGGGTAACTTAACAAACATATGCTTACGTTCGCTAATTTCATGGTTACTGTAGTGACTGTTACTGAAGTAACCATTCTCTTCTTTCACTATAGTACGTGGTTACTATAGTGAACCATTGTCTTTGGTTACCATAGTGACTGTGTACATGGTTACTGAAGTTACCATTGTCTTTGGTTACCATAGTGACTGTGTACACGGTTACTGAAGTAATCATTTTCTTTGGTTACCATAGTAGTTCGTGGTTACTGAAGTAACCATTGTCTTTAGTTACCTTAGTACGTGGTTACCATAGTGACTGTACGCGGTTACTGAAGTCATCATTTTCTTTGGTTACCATAGTAGTACGTGGTTACTGAAGTAACCATTGTCTTTAGTTACCTTAGTACGTGGTTACCATAGTGACTGTACACGGTTACTGAAGTTATTATTTGATTTGGTTACCATAGTAGTACGTGGTTACCATTGTGACAGAGTACACGGTTACTGAAGTAATCATTGTATTCGGTTACCATAGCATGTGGTTACCATCCTGGGTTACTATAGTGACTGTGTACACGGTTGCTGAAGTAACCGTTGTACTCTGTTACCATAGCATGTGGTTACCATCCTGGGTTACTATAGTGACTGTGTACACGAAGTAACCATTGTCTTCGCGAAAATCTGCGCTCTATATCCTTTGATTCGTTTACAGGAATCCTCCAGTTCTTTTAGTTGACGAAACGAGACCGAACGGCCTCAAAGCTCAACGAATCGTCGCATTGAACACCGAAGAAGAAATCCCGGACGGTTCATGGCTCGGAGACCCCGATAACCCAAAATGTCGTGTCCGAGTCAAAATAACTCCTTCGTAAGTCCTTTGAAATTATTTCTACCATTTAACTTTTTTTTTTTTTTTTTCTTTCATCCAGAACGTTAATTCATATAAACGAACGTTGTACCACCGCCCAGAAAATGGCGGTCACATTACTCGACTGCCTTTTCCCTCGTGAAGTCCTCGCAGTCTCCAACATCAACGGCAAAGGAAAACATTCGAAACAGCAACTCGACCCTTTACTCGTAACTTTGAATTTCAAACCCTTCAACCCTATTTATCACCTTTTTTTAGATTTACGCCATAAAATGCCATCTCATCTACAAATTTAACACCTCAGAAGAAGAATGGCATAAAATAAAACAAAATTTGGACTCCAAATGTCGCGGCGTTTGGCGCAAAAAAATTCGAGGCTTACCCCTCGAATCGGAGACGACGAATGTAATTTTTTTTTAAATTTCAAGCAATTAATTTATTTTGTTTTTTTAACAGCCTAATATATTGACTTTTACGGACCAAATGAATGAAGAATCACTTGAAGATTACCAACAGGTTTTGTCCTCCTCCAAAAAATCAATTTTTTGACACCTTTTATTTTTCCAGGGTTTAAATTGTAATTCGATCACGGTTTTAAGACAAGTAAAGGATGAAAATCTTTTCGAAATTCAAGACGGCCAGACGATCAAAGTATTTAACAATGACGACATCAAAGATTTGTTATCCGTAAGTAAAAATTCATGGAAAATTCGTTTTTTATTTTTCAATTTTTATAGACATCAGTCGAGCTCTTTTCTGTGGAAGACAACAATTGTTTTAACCTCGGCAATCATCAGTTGGTCATCACCGAAGGTTTCAACGATAAAGTTCCTTTGGACGATGACACACTATCGTCTTAAAAAATTTTCATTTCTTCTTTTGCAAAAAATAATTTTAAACTCACAAGTGGGGAGCCCTTGCCTCACCCTTTGGGAATGACCTAACCAGCATATTTTGACTTTTAAGACATTTTTCTTGTCCTGAGGTCTTGTCTTAAATTTCATGTCGACGAATTTTCCATCCACCCTGGACCAACCTTGTATAATCAATTTTTGTATCCTTCACGTGTAAATCAATTAATATTCAAAGGGTATAGCCTGATAAGGGGGTAATAAGTAACTTCCAATCAATTCGCCAGAGCTAAAAATCAGATTTTTGAACTTTCTTTATTTTTCTGCAACATCTTTGGTTCTAATACAGATTTTCACATGCAGCAAAAAAAGAGGTTTTGCAGCTTTCACATGTAAGAATATGTGGAACTCATTCCAAACTCTGTCCGTTACAGGCGCTAGACAGACGCTCCTCAGCCACATTCCAAACTCATCTGCCAACCTACTGGTCATGGCCAGTAACCTACTGGCGCCATCCTTTGTAGTCGATACCATCCTCTCCCGGTGCTGTATTTTCGAATCTACGGATCCTAGCATCTACTTCTTCAGTTGTGAAAGCTGGGACCTCCAGCCCGGCCGGGGCTTCATTTATTAGCGACGTGATGGTCGGGTCGTGGACTTTGGGGGACCACACGTCGCTGTAGTGAGCCTCAACCTCGCCGAGGTCCAGATCATACTCCACCCGGCCCTGGCCGGTGATTAGGCGAATAGCACGCCGCCTGTTCCTCCTATATACAGATTGTATATATTTTGGATCTTCCACAGGCGGCGGCCCTCTCACCCTCCCACCATCAGGGCCTCGTGGTCTTATCTTAAGAAGGGCCCGTGCACGTGCTGTCATTTCTTCGAGGATGGCGAGGAACTCATTCCAAACTCTGTCCGTCACAGGCGCCAGACAGACGCTCCTCAGCCGCGTTCCGAACTCGTCAGCCAACCTACTTGTTGGAATGGCAGGACGGTCCCCTCGGACCGCCCGTTCGGAACTTTCTCCTGGCGTCGACCATCGCCCACCGCCCCCAGTGGGTTGGCACCGGCAGCTGACGGGTCATCAAGGTCTCTGGACGGGGGGGTTCTAGATGATGCCGGTGGGGTCGTCGCCGTCGCTGTCGTCGCCGATGCCGTAGTCTCTGCCGTCGTCGCCAATGCCGTCGTCGCCGCTGCTGTCGTCGACGCCTCCGTCATCCTCGGAGGGGGTTGAGACGTTCGTTGGGGGAGTTGTCACCAGTGAGGACGACAGCGATGATGCTGCTGATGCTGTTGCTCTTGTTGCCCTCACCGGTCGACTCCCTTCGCTACTTCCCCCCGGACGTGGTCCACCAGCTCTTCTAGTGAGTGGCGGTTGGTCGCGTGGTCGTGCGGCCACGTCCGGGGGGGCGCCGGCCCCTACTTCCGCCGTGCGGCGCCCTGCTGCGCCTCTCCTCGCTCTCGTGTCCGGCGCTGGCAGTTGGGGACGCCCTTCCTGCCTCCGCCTCTGCGTCTCGCCATAGGGCATTCCCCACACCGGTGGGCGTTTTCGTTGACATTTTCTTCTTCCACCGGTCGCTGGTTCGTCTGGAGGCAGGGATGGAGGGTGGAACTTTCTCCTGGCGTCGACCCTCGACCATCGCCCACCGCCCCCAGTGGGTTGGCACCGGCAGCTGACGGGTCATCAAGGTCTCTGGACGGGGGGGTTCCAGATGATGCCGGTGGGGTCGTCGCCGTCGCTGTCGTCGCCGATGCCGTCGTCTCTGCCGTCGTCGCCGATGCCGTCGTCGCCAATGCCGTCGTCGCCGCTGCTGTCGACGCTGTCGTCGACGCCGCCGTCATCCTCGGAGGGGGTGAGTCGTTCGTCGGGGAGTCGTCACCGGTGAGGACGACAGCGATGATGCTGCTGATGCTGTGGCTCTTGTTGTCCTCACCGGTCGACTCCCTTCGCTGCTTCCCCCCGGACGTGGTCCACCAGCTCTTCTAGTGAGTGGTGGTTGGTCGCGTGGTCGTGCGGCCACGTCCGGGGGGGGGCGCCGACCCCTACTATGTCTCTTCTCGAGAGTCTTCTCGTTGTTGGGTTGGGGGGTATTTACAAGGGGGGTTGGGGGGATCACTATTTACACTATTTACACTCACTCTCATCACTCACTTGACACTTCCCGACCCGACGGCTGCACGGGCCACATCCCACCGGGGTGGGATGCTCTTCTGCTAAGGCAAGCAGGGCGAGCGGGAAAATGAGGGAATCTGGGGCAACAGGACGACCCGTGTTACGGTGGGGAAAGGGTGAACATGTGGAGAGAGACGCTCAATCACAGAGTAATATATATCCTAACGTCAGCGCTCAATCCCGAATGAGATCGGCCCTCATTACATTTAGTGACTTCTTACTTACAGATGAGATCCGCTGTATTTCTTCTTTGTCTATAGCAAGTGCAGGTTGAACCAATGGAGGCGGGTGACGTCAGAAGACGGGCGAAGTTGATGGACAATTGGAGGCTATTATTATACGAAAAAGACAACCAAATCTAAAGTAGATGGGTCTTTTAGAATAGAATAGAATAAATCTTTATTTACAAAAGCGTTTGTACATGAAAAAAAAAAATAACCGAATTTTGCGTGAGCGCAGGGCTCATTATTGCAAAATTAATAGAGAAAAAGTAGCAATTCAAACAATAGTCAACAAGTCTTTGGTTAAATATACTTAATTAAAATGTGCTAAGTCCCGATAAAATTGGTTGGAGGGGACTTTTTACTCCTTATCCGGCTATGGTTTTTATAATTCATCCATTTCAGTATTAGGAATTTTTAAATTGTGTTAATGCAGAGCACGAATTTACAGTTCCTAGCACTTCCTATCGTCCATTTTTGAAAATTAAAGTGTTTTGTGATTATTTATTAATTAATAACAATAAAAATTTGTTGTACCACAAAAGTCAATTTGTAATTTTATGATCCACCTTTTTATGATCCACAGGGTCTGAAGAGTAGAGCCTTATTGAAATGAGATTTAGTATACGATTCGGACACATGATCTCTAAGCCGAAAGCCGCCGTGAGGCCGGCCCCAAGAGCCTGCTTTCCTCCGGAAATCCGCTAAAACTGAAACAACTCTTTGAAATAGGAAGCTTTTGATAGTAAACTATCGATTATGGATTCTTTGTGAATTAGATGGGCCGTTCCCGGAGGTACTGCAATACCGGGTCAACCCGCGACAGAGGTGGAGCAAGCTCCTAGCACTCCGTCATTTTACAAAAATAAGTTTAATCTACTGGACCCCCTATGGAGGTCGTACCAGAGATTAAGCTGATAAGAACAGATACTACACTTTGATCTTAGCCAAAAGGCCGAGAAGCGATAACTTAATTGAATATATGCAAATTATATATATTGTTAACAATTTAGACCTAAAGGCGGGAAGGTGACAACATGCGGTGACATGAAAATCGCGTCTTTCCTTAGTGCTAGGGTAGGCGTGTAACGAATCGGTTTCAAGAAAATATAGTTTAGTTTTATAATAAACGTATTTTTAACATTAAAATTTATAAATTAGGCTGTAAAATATATAAATTTAAGGTAGAAAGTGAGAAAGGTCTTTATTTAGTCATTCGCCGCAAGAGTGAGCCACCGTCGCTTTCCCGCCTTAAATTCAAGCTTGTCAAGCTCTTCGCTGTTGATTGTATAGGACAGTAACGAATCTATAATATGTAGGCCTCATATTTAGAATGATTAAAAAAAAAACCTCCGGACAGGCCCTTTGATCACTCCTGACCGGCCCTTCCCTTAGTTTGGCCACTCCTGACCGGCCCTTCCCTTAGTTTGGCCACTCCTGACCGGCCCTTCCCTTAGTTTGGCCACTCCTGACCGGCCCTTCCCTTAGTTTGGCCACTCCTGACCGGCCCTTCCCTTAGTTTGGCCACTCCTGACCGGCCCTTCCCTTAGTTTGGCCACCCCTGACCGGCCCTTCCCCTAGTTTGGCCACTCCTGACCGGCCCTTCCCCTAGTTTGGCCACCCCTGACCGGCCCTTCCCTTAGTTTGGCCACTCCTGACCGGCCCTTCCCTTAGTTTGGCCACTCCTGACCGGCCCTTCCTTTTGGGCACTCCTGACCAGTCCTTTGCCGCTTTTCAGGTAAATCTTACAAAAAAGAAATAGGCATATGAAGTTTTATTTAAGCTGAATGTCCACCTTAGAAACTTATATAAAATATAAATTTTACGTTTCCAAATGGACAATTTCCGTTAACATTTTATGCAATAGGAATATATATTATTTTAATAATATGTTGATTCGACACAAATTTAAAATGCATGGTTGATTATCACATGGAAGCTTCTTCATTCGAAAGTCGAGGAAAGGGCGCAGATGGTGAATCCCAATTCATCCGGGTCCTTCCTCATAATCTCAAGCATCACTTTCGCAGCATCCTATTAACAAAAATATTATTTAAAAAAGTCAATATTTATTAATAATTTTACTTCAATAAAACGATCAGGATTCGTAGGGCCATGGTTTATCGGAAAGGATTTCCTTCCGTCTGAAATGAAAAAAATATTATTTTTGCGCAAAAATATAAGATTGATTGTTACCGAGTTCGTAGAGTTCACCATCTTTATGTATGAAAGCGACAAAATGGTGAATGACTTTAGTATCAGCGCTAGGAACCTGAAAAAATTAATTTTTAAATTATTAATCCCCAGAATGAGGAAGAAAAAAAACCAGCAATTTACAGTGGAAAACCCTGTACGTTCAAGGCAGAAATCATTTTTCAGTAAAAATCTTGGAAATCAGATAAGATCGTCAGTATAAAAGTGTATCATTTAATAAAGAAATCATCGATGGCCTGGGAATCCAAATGACTCGACCAGTAAACCTTCAATTCTCGGATTATCATCATTTTTCAAGGAGGGAGAGGTTTGAGGAGAGTAGGGGAGGTGATCTTCAAAAAGTTCAATTACCTCAGTTTGACCTTCGACAGCGATGGTATTGTGGGCTTCAGCGAACCCTTTATGGTTAAGTAAAGTATTTCCCTTTTCCTCGGGCGTCTTATCTTTAGTCTCTTCGATGAAATCTTTTAAAAATCCGTCCTCAAGTTTCAACCTAAAAAAAAAGTTAAAACGTCAAAAATCGAAAATTTCCTTACTGGTCTAAATTGTTGGCGATGCTATGAAGAAGAGCAATGGTCCCACATGCATTTGAAATGTACTGTTTTATAAAATATACGTTTTTGGATATATTTTGACCTTTTTCTTTCAATCGGGCGTCTTCTTCTTCACGGAGTTTTTCGTACTGGAAAAAAATTGGAGTGAAATTGAATATAAAATGGTTGAAGTTACTTTTTCCGAGGTGGGGAAGAGAAGTACGAGGGCGACCGTTGGTCTTGGTATGAGGCCAAGCATGTCCTCGTCGAGGCTCAAAACGTCGACGACTTGCCATTGTTTTGGCACACCGAACTCTCCCATATACTAAAACAGAAAAGATTGGTCTCTCCAGTCAGTGGAGTTGGTATTTGTGGTCTCTCCAGTCAATGGAGTAGGTATTTGTGGTCTCTCCAGTCAGTGGAGTTGGTATTTGTGGTCTCTCCAGTCAGTGGAGTTGGTATTTGTGGTCTCTCCAGTCAGTGGAGTTGGTATTGTGGTCTCTTCAGTCAGTGGAGTAGGTATTTGTGGTCTATCCAGTCAGTGAAGTTGGTATTTGTGGTCTCTCCAGTCAGTGGAGTTGGTATTTGTGGTCTCTGCAGTCAGTGGAGTTGGTATTGTGGTCTCTTCAGTCAGTGGAGTAGGTATTTGTGGTCTCTCCAGTCAGTGGAGTTGGTATTTGTGGTCTCTGCAGTCAGTGGAGTTGGTATTGTGGTCTCTTCAGTCAGTGGAGTAGGTATTTGTGGTCTCTCCAGTCAGTGGAGTTGGTATTTGTGGTCTCTCCAGTCAGTGGAGTTGGTATTGTGGTCTCTTCAGTCAGTGGAGTAGGTATTTGTGTTCTATCCAGTCAGTGAAGTTGGGTATTTGTGGTCTCCCCACTGGGTGGAGTATACGTTCAGGTCTCTCCACCGGTGGAGTATACGTTTCTAGTCTCTCCATCCGGTGGAAAGGGCGTTTCATGTCTCTCCACTGGTGGACTAGATGTTTTTCTTCTGAACTCACCATGGAATCAGGGATATGGTCCCTCTCACAGAAGTTGGCATTATTGGTCTCCTCCATGGAATGGAGTAAGTATTTGTGATCTCTCCAGGCAGTGAGTGGTAATTGTGGTCTCTCCAGGCAGTGGAGTTGGTATTTGTGGTCTCTCCAGGCAGTGGAGTTGGTATTTGTGGTCTCTCCAGGCAGTGGAGTTGGCATCACAGTTAGTATGTACGGTCTCTCCACAAAGGAGAGATGGCGTCTACAGGACTCTCAAACAAAAAAAGTCGCAGGTTGTGGTCTCTCCGTGATGATGCCTAAGCTTTTGTCCTGTTTTCTGTCTCTCCACTTATCAGTGTTGTTTTGGTTGTCTTTAATCAGTAATGGAGAGCGTTTCCCATGGTCTCTCCATTTAAATGGAGCCTATCTTGTTATCTCTCCAGTCTTCAGTACCTTATTAATAACCTAAAATCAAAAATTTGATTAATTTTCGAGCTCTTATAATGAATAAGGAAAACTTACGTCCGGATTAGACTCAAGTGGTGTCCAAGCCATTTTTCAGAACAAAAAGAGGTCAAAACGAAAATAAAAAACTTAAACAACTTTTGAAAATCGAAATAAAACGCAAATTTAAATCTCAAAAAGAAAACCAATGGGGAAAAACTAGAAACCGGCATCCGGCAGGATTGCAGGAAGATGCGTCATGTATCGCATGTGACAAGTGTTGCCAACTTAAAAGGAAAATTTCCCTTTGATTAATCAACTAGTGACGTCATTACCACCTTATCATTAATCATGTGATAAGTGTCAAAAATAAACAATGTAGTGTAGTTTGACATTTAAAAAAATGGATTTAAGATAAAGAAAACTGTGCTACACGCAGGGACCAATTTAGTCCAATAAATGACGGGGGACAGGGTAAGGAAATGGAATCTTCCTTTTGTTAAGGAATCCTTGGTCTCTCCACAGAAGGCCTCCCTATGGAGAGACCAGAATTTCGAATAGTCTAGCTAGTTCAACTTCGTTTAGGTGACTTTTTCATTTCCAACGAGGATATGCGATGATGATAAGACGGTGAGTGGATTGACAGCCGGGAGTTGGGGCGGCCGATGACCCTCGTCATCGGCAAGAAGTTCAAGTGGAAGTCTGGGAGACGATCGTGAAGCAGATGTCGGTCAATGAAGTCGCATCGTTTGTCGTCGATAAGTCGGTCGGTGGTTGTTAAACAACTAATTTCTAAATTGAGACTTTTTTAGCTAGTCATGACTTATCCTCTCGTGTCAAAAACTCTCAGAGATTACGAAAAAGGGACGCCAAAGCCGAGGCACTGCACCGGACACTTTTCCAGGGTCTCGACTATGAAGATCTTGACGAGATGATGAAAAAGCAGTGCGATTTAGAATTCATTATTGGTAAGTATCACGCAAATCTAAGTCTCCAGGGTGT
>JAGWEN010000821.1:0-2500 GCA_018703685.1 Orius laevigatus
AGCTGAAAATTTGGCAGGATAAAACAATATTAACTTTCTCTAAGAGAAGTTATTGTAATACCGTCGTGATTCGGGTTTTTTGTTTGGGAAGGGTCTTCTTCCTTTTCCAGACTCTAGGGTCAACTACAAACTGACTTTTGATGCTTTGTCGGACATGACTTGTCTGGTGTTGGTGCCGTCCGCTGGTTGGTGGTTGCCCGTCCGTCCGTTTCTTGCCGTCGCTCCTCGTGATTACACTCTGTCACGGCCACACAATTTTCATCCGATTTTCACGAAATGTTCACAACCACAATCTTCCTTTCGTGTTATCTTTTGACAGTGACGAGAGCGATTTTGAAATTACGACAACATGGCGGAGATATGTCTGTCTAAGGTTTGCACTTTCCGAACGACTTCACGGCCACCTAATTTTCATCCGATTTTCACGACAATTTTCACGACAATCTTCCTTTCGATGGTTAGTCTTGAAAGTGACGGCGAGCGATTGGTGAAATTCGACCAAAATGGTGGAGATATGTCTGTCGAGTTTGCAAAAATGTGCTACGGCCTTTCTTACGGTCCGATCTTCACCAAATTTTAACCAAATAATCTTCACGTGATCCCGATTAAATTTCATTAACTAATTAGGTAATTAATTATGTAATTAGGTAATTATGACTAAGCTAACTTAATTTTTCCATGTTTCCATAAAATTATCACCAAATTCAATAGTTATGATTGCAAAGAAAAAAAATATTTCAAAAATTATTAATATTTTCAAGAAATTAATATTAATAATTAGAATTATTAACATAATTAGGTAATTATAATGTGTTGAGTGAAATTAGTGCATTTTTAGAAAATACTATCACCAAAATCAGGTGTATGATTGAAAATCTTTTCAAAATTTAATTAATCTAGGATAATTACCTACCTAATTAGGTAATTATAATGTGTTTGAGTGAAATTAGTCCACATTGTTCATAAATTATCACCAAATTCAAGTTATGTTAGAAAACAGATTCTCATTTCCCCGACATTATGGATCCCCGAAATCGTTACCCTTGATGAGAAGTTCGTGTCTCTGGGACAAGCTCCAGGACCATACTTTTGATTGGTAGCACTGCATCTCGAAGGAAAATTTTAAAATCGGACTATCTCCAGCCCCTGGTAGTCCGATTTGAAATTTCCTTCGAGGATCAGTGCTACGACTAAAATGAAGCTCCTGCCACAATTCAGCATCTGTCGCACTCATGAGTAGTGTCCTGGTAGTACGTTTTTCTTTCTGCCCCGGTGGTGATCATTTTCTGAGATCTCCGCAGGTAGTTCCGACTTGGAAAATTTCCTTCAGGATCAGTGCTACCAAATCAAAATATGCATCTTTGCGCCAAATTTCTAAGCCTGTTCCTGATCGCTCAGTAGTTTGTCCGTTAGTACGTTTTTTCTCTGGTAGTAAATAGTTATACCCATTCTTTTAGGTTAAAATCATCGGCTGGAAGTTCTCCCCCCCCCCCCCCCCCCCCCCCCCCCCCCCCCCCCCCCCCCACCCCCCCCCCCCCCCCCCCCCCCCCCCCCCCCCCCCCCCCCCCCCCCCCCCCCCCCCCCACCCCCCCCCCCCCCCCCCCCCCCCCCCCCCCCCCCCCCCCCCCCCCCCCCCCCCCCCCCCCCCCCCCCCCCCCCCCCCCCCCCCCCCCCACCCCCCCCCCCCCCCCCCCCCCCCCCCCCCCCCCCCCCCCCCCCCCCCCCCCCCCCACCCCCCCCCCCCCCCCCCCCCCCCCCCCCCCCCCCCCCCCCCCCCCCCCCCCCCCCCCCCCCCCCCCCCCCCCCCCCCCCCCCCCCCCCCCCCCCCCCCCCCCCCCCCCCCCCCCCCCCCACCCCCCCCCCCCCCCCCCCCCCCCCCCCCCCCCCCCCCCCCCCCCCCCCCCCCCCCACCCCCCCCCCCCACCCCCACCCCCCCCCCCCCCCCCCCCCCCCCCCCCCCCCCCCCCCCCCCCCCCCCCCCCCCCCCCCCCCCCCCCCCCCCCCCCCCCCCACCCCCCCCCCCCCCCCCCCCCCCCCCCCCCCCCCCCCCCCCCCCCCCCCCCCCCCCCCCCCCCCCCCCCCCCCCCCCCCCCCCCCCCCCCCCCCCCCACCCCCCCCCCCCCCCCCCCCCCCCCCCCCCCCCCCCCCCCCCCCCACCCCCCCCCCCCCCCCCCCCCCCCCCCCCCCCCCCCCCCCCCCCCCCCCCCCCCCCCCCCCCCCCCCCCCCCCCCCCCCACCCCCCCCCCCCCCCCCCCCCCCCCCCACCCCCCCCCCCCCCCCCCCCCCCCCCCCCCCCCCCCCCCCCCCCCCCCCCCCCCCCCCCCCCCCCCCCCCCCCACCCCCCCCCCCCCCCCCCCCCCCCCCCCCCCCCCCCCCCCCCCCCCCCCCCCCCCCCCCCCCCCCCCCCCCCCCCCCCCCCCCCCCCCCCCCCCCCCCCCCCCCCCCCCCCCCCCCCCCCCCCCCCCCCCCCCCCCCCCCCCCCCCCCCCCCCCACCCCCCC